>BLAZ01000324.1:738342-743342 GCA_014633955.1 Acropora tenuis | reverse complement strand
AAACCGCTGCACCATTTTTTGGCAGCTAAATAACATGCTCTGTGTGTTGTGTGTTATGTGAATAACAAACATAGAATAAAAATAAAAAATAATTAAAGAAAACTTAAACCTTTGGCTGCATATAGCATGGTCATAAGCACCAAACCTGCTTTGAATACTTGGCCAAGATTTCAAACATATGTATTTAAAGTCATGCATGTCATATGCAAGTCCTAAATATGTAACATATTTGAGCAACATGAGATCACTTGTGGGAAAGTGTTAAAAAAAAATGGGTGGACATGTTTTTTTAACTTCTGCTTCTATGTTGCAGCACACAGCCAATGGAACGTACCTCTTGCTACTTATTCACTGTGGGTAAACAACAATCATTAAAAAACCATAAGGTATGTATTCAAAGTGGAACGGCCAGATGCTGAATATTTTTAGAATGACAATAATATTGTTTTTCAGACTTTTTCCTCATTTGCTCAGTCTTCTGTATTTTTTTCTTCTGTGGCAAGCACATGTGTACAATTCTTCAGGCAATGGGGATAAAATTTGATCAATCAATTATTATTGCTAATGTGTATTATTACTCAACCACTGTTAGAATAGGATGGTACATTCCAACATCTGTTTTAAAAACCACATTGTTACTTCATTCACAAATAAACAGGAAGTGTATTAGAAATTGCATTTCAACAAAAGTATCTAAATGGGGTTAACTGTCATGGGTCACGTATACTTTACTTAATTCTGACTTGTTTTCAAAATTTTGATGGTCATGGTCTGCATGAGGTAAAATAAACAGAGGTTGCAGTTGAGTTTCTCTTGATCAAAACAATTGCATGTAAATCAATGAATTTGTCAGTCACGACAGGTAAAATACACATTCAGGCATGGTTTGAATGCTACTTCCTGCTGTCTATGTCTTTTCTCAGGGGACATATTAAGACCCTCTTACTGTAGAGTTACATACATTGTGCACCTTAAACAAGGGTTAAAAAGTTCGGTGGTGTGCATTCCCAACCCTGACTAGCAAAGAAGCCTTATATTAACCCTCTCACTTTCGAGGGGTTCCTCATTGATGAGTAAAATCATCAAGGGTTAGACAGAGTAAATTCTTTAAGTGTCAGTGGCACTTACGGGAGTGAAAGGATTAAGCAATATTCATGTGTGTAACAACCTACTCTTCACAGACATTTTGACACTTGTGAGCTTCTGAGTCTTTTGTCTGTATGTTATGCCAGAGGTTAGGGCACAGGCAACCCAAACTCTACTTGACAGGATATCGCGTAAACGAATTGCGGAGGGTTGCAGCGTGATCAAAATAAGTTTCACTTTGTTTCGATGAATGAGAGTCGTGCCAACACTATGAAGGTCGAACTATGTGACTATGAAATCAAGGACCGAATTTGAATGTGAAACATTGGTGCAAGATTACCTTACAGGTCCCTACTTCATTACGCACCCAGCTTTTGTCCCCTTGTTTTTTGGAAGATTAATGTCTCTTTTCCCAGTCTATGTGGTCTTAGATTAAAATGTCGATTTTGCGCGCAAAATACGGAAAATTTTTTTAGCGTTTTTGACCTATGAAGGTTTGAAGTCGGAACCGTTTTAAGCATGATTTCTGCATTTCGTTTTCTGCCATGGTGTGGATTTTTGTGAAAGAGAGTAAAAGAACTTCGTTCATTAATTTTGTATTCACCTTTTTTTTTTCCTATTCATAATGCAATCAACGGTTACAAGGACTGGGCAGTGAAGTGCGTTTACAATTTCTTTGCTCTCCAAAACAATAGCGATTGGAGAAGGTCACAAAAGCATTATATTGATACTGGGACATTGTTCAGATCTGCAATATTCTCCATGGTGTTCTTAAATGAATTTATTATGGTGCTTGGTTCTGGCGGATTGTTGCTCGTCCATTGTAATTTTCTTCAACCATTGCCATTAAACATAGTTGATAAGTTGCTAACTGTGGCTAAAGAAATACCGTTCGTCAATTAAGGGTGTTTTCTTATCCAAGTCATGGGCAAATGACGTAGGAAGAGAGTAGAGTAACCTTTCCTCTTTTGTTATGTTTATAAGGAAGGTTAGCGAACAGGCGCTTGGGTAAGAGGTAGGGGAGAAATAAGAATGAGGAGGTCGGGGAAAGAAAGGTGAAATGGAAAAGAAGGAAAATCGAGAAAAAGGAACATTATTATCACTTTGTCGGGCATTGTGGCGCATTTTGCGGGCTAAAATGGAGAATTTGGCGGGCTAAAATGTATTCTAGCCAGCTGAAATAAACCAATAAAAAATGAGAATCAAATAATCGTACGATCTAAGCAGCCAATCAAAATTGAGAAGCCATTTCAAAGTTTGTTGACGTTTTCTCACAGCGCTGGTGAAAAAAAAATTCTTCAGAGTGTTTTGTTGTCATTTTTTTCAGTTTTTATTTTCTCAATGCCCTCCAAAGTGATATTAACCAAGCGGCTCGGGCTAAAATGAGTCTGAGAAGGGCCCAAAACATATTTATGCCCGCGAACATAAACTCTATTGTTATAATAATGCATTGGTATAGTACTTATACAGGCCAGTTCTAAGCGCTGCTTGCAATGATATAAGAAAAATTTATGCCAGACTCTACAATTCTATTTTAATTCTACAAGGTAAATAAATACATTTTTAGTTTCGACTTAAAAGTTAATGAACAATGACAGTTCCTGGTGCCCTTGCCTGTGGAGAGCGCATCCATGAGTCTTTCGTTTATGTGATCTCGAGGCATTAGAAGACCACAGGATTCTTGAGGGATTACGTAATGTAGCCAGAAGTCACATGTTGCAAGGGTTTTAAGGTCAACAAAATACGTTAAATAGCTTATTGACCACGTAAGTACAAGTTATTGACGTAGTATATATTTAATATTCTTGGGAACAGATATTGTTTCAAAAAACAACAGTAGCCCGAATTTATCAGTATTTAAAAGTGCATGCATAATGAAGGAGGGACCCAGGCAGAAAGTTTTCCAACATTGGTTCTCGTAACCAAAAAATGCAAGGAAAATATTAGCCTAAATGTATATTATGTATGTTATTGTGGGCATGAGTTATCGGAATGAAGATCGTGAAACTTCCAGATAAAGAATCGGTCTTTTGATTTTAGGCTAACTTATGCCTCAAAGTACAATATTTTTGAGGGCGTCATGGTCGGAAGTATACAATGAGCCGGTATAGCTTCTTTTCGTCAACTTGCCTTCATGCGGTAAGCCCATTCCGAAGTGCTCTGTTTTGAAATTGTGTGACAATTTTTTCGACGAATTCGCGTAACAATTGTTTTGTTTATTGCTCATAGTTTCGGACAGTGCTTTTTAAGGACTGACTACGGCCAAGATTTAAAAAGACAATACAAACTAGATACAGAGATACGATTCAACATGAACAAGAAAGCAAACAAGTATAAAATGCGCGATGTACCAATCACATTTTTTTTCTAAGATTTTTACCACCCCTAGAACTTTTCGGCGCCACGTTTTACGCTAAAGAATGCTACCCTTGGCAAACGGGCTGACAGGTTGCCGGTAAAAATAGACTTCGACCATAAAAAATCATCCTAGCTGTTGGATTGTAGATTATTCATGATTACGAATAAATACAAAGGCCTGCGATCTTACCTCTTAGGATGAAAAACTTAGTCTCTGGCCTTGTTTTACCTCGTTGACGGGATTAAAGGAGAAGTCACGTTTATAACGCCCTTTCAATCCTGTGCCGATCTTCCTCGAAATAGCCGAATCTCATGACCAATCATGCGAATGTTGAGATATGGACTCGTGTCGACATAGACAAATGTTTCTATCCCTAACCATGAGGGTGTCAGTGTTTTGTCCTCTGCGTCACGCACAACAAGCGTTATTCAATTTTTGTGTCTTCAATTGTTAAATCCTTTTTCTTTGCTTTATGAGAAAGGAACTGAGCACAACATTTTCTTAGTTAAGTTCTTACTGTGGAGTGTTTAAGCAGTATGGCTTCGTTGCACCCGGTTTTATCGTAGCTACTCATCACCAAGCTTGATCGCTCAGGAAACAACAACAAAGCCAGCCACTCAGCCGTCAACATGACATCACGGTAACCATGTTTGCGTCCTTATCCTAGAAAACTTATGTCCAAACCAGTCTTCATAGATTTGAACTAAGGGTCTTTGTATTTGGTTTATTTTGTTCGTTACACGCGATGCTTGCGTGACTGTAGTTAGTCTGTATATCAAAATACCGGGTCTTACAAAGATAAATTACTTGTAAACCTAAGATCTGGGGCCTTCCTCAGAATTAATTAAAAAGGTTCACTAAGCTACTCTACACACACAAAATGGAAGCATTTGCAAAGAGTTTTTTACAACTTGCAAAAAAAATATCGAATGCTTAAATTCTTCATGAAAATCTTTTACAAGAGACTCTACTAGGTTGCTATCAGACTTCAAATTTGAGCTTTTTTTTCGAGGCATTGCGATTTTCGGCCGTGATGTGTGTTGGTTAGGTCCCCTTCGCAGCCGTCTTTCAAAAAAGGAGACCATGCTTGGCGTCACGACCCGTTTTGTGTTCTTGCGTTCGTGCATCGTGTTGCGTGCGTGGCATTGCCGTTTCGGATATTTCTCGCGTGGCATTCGCGCATAGTCTCAGATTTAAATACCTCTGATGTTGTTAGTCTTAGCTGTGCCTTGTTGGCGTTGGAACTACCGATGTCTAGCAAGGCAACTACTAACGCTAAAAGCGATGTTCCAAATGATTAATGCCACGGCTCTCCTTCGAAGCCGTGTTTCGGGATGTCACGCAACGTTCTCCCGAAAAGGGGAGCGTTGCGTGACACCATGAAAGACGGCTGCGAAGGAGACTGGAAGATCAGATACAGGCGCATAATTCAGGTTTTAATCCCTAATTTCCCTTGTATTTGAATCGATTCAGGGAAACTTTCAAAGTACAAGCTGATAGTAAAAATTCGTAACACTGTCTTTACAAATTCGTATCAAATCTACGAAAAAATCTG
>BLAZ01000324.1:718874-721374 GCA_014633955.1 Acropora tenuis | reverse complement strand
TGTGACTGCACGTGGCTCAGTATAACATATACCACTAAAACGCAAAGGAAGGGAACTGTTCAAACGTTAATTGATGCCAGAATATGTTCGCAGGTGCAGCCGTTGGAAGGGCGAGAAAAGGGCATGGCAAGTAATCAGAGGGGATTATGTAAATTCGCTGCAGAATAAAAAGAAAATTTCCATTGGAAATCGTGCTCAAAGCTAAAATGTCAAGTGTACTATGATCATACTTCTTCCTTAGGAAAAAAGGAAGAATTTCCGGTTATCGCTTACCAGCCCCACCCCTCCCCCAAATGTTCAAAAAAGAGAGCGTCTGGGTTCTAGTCTAGTTCTAGACAAACTTGACAGCGCAGTGGCATTGCCTCTGGTCGAGGCGTAGCCACAAAAAAGACGATAGGGGTCACTTTTAAGAATAGTTATGCGCTAACTAAAGCAGAACCAAGGTACAACCCCCGTTTGATTGCATTAGCTGTATTACTTATTGTACGCACGAATTGCGTGCCCTAAAATACTTGTCAGGCCGTTGGCCGAGTCTTCATCTTCTGATGAAATCAAAAATCTGAGACGACCTGTGAGCGATGTTTTCTTTTCACTTTAGGTGGAATTTCTCACTGGGATCAATCACTCATGCACGGCGTTTATCGATTGAAAGTTCTTGATCTTTGTAACTTTGAAAACAAAAACGCAAAAATAAACGCTAAGAAAGAACCGTTTATAGTTTTCTTCAGCTTGACCTTGGGGTTGTTAGTTCAAAGATCGTAGCTCTTTTTACACTCATGCTTGAAAACGTGGTACAAGAAATGAAGTGAACTGTGTATAGGGTTAGATATTTTGGCGAGTTAATGTCCATTGGTAGTGAAAGCTAGCCGAACATGACAACCATTATTTCACTCTCATTCATGCTTTGTTAAGTGTTTTTCCTTCCTCTGTTGTTGTCACTGCAAAAGGGTGTGCAAAGTACTTCCTGATGACGCAACTTTTAATTCATTAAGTCCTTCCTGTGGTCAAGTTTCAGATTGTTTCATTTAAGGGATCTGCACAAAGACCTTATTTGCAGGAGAGCGCGTTTGTCTCTCGGGATTGATCTGGTTTCGGGATCACTTCCGTTTGTCTCTTTTTGCCTTCTCGCAACCCGACAGTTCTACAGGGCCATAAGACGAAAACAGCTAGCCCACTGCAAGCAAAAAAAAAAAAGATCCAAAGCACGATAATTATTTTGGGTGGTATTTACAAACTGCAATCTAAAGAGAACTTATTCTTCATTTTCTTGTCCGGCTTTTTAAGACGTGAAATGTCCTGACCAACAGTTTTAACTTCCTCTCTGTCTCAATAAATTTTGATCAGTTACTAGTTTCCTCAATGTTATGTCGACTCCTTCCCACCGACTTGGTTGAAAAGCTTGTTTTTGATTACTTGTGACATGAGGCCGTGAATCGCCTCAATAGAAGTCTTGGAACTGAAATGTAATAAAGAAAACAACAAGATTAAACGACTTGGTTTCAATAAGTTATGCGTTTTCATGCCCATATTTGAAGAAATCACTTCGTCCATTGAATGAAAATGTTGACGATAGACACTTTTAGCTTGTACATTTTGTTTTCCCATTTCACACCACGTGATGCCCTCATGGGAATTTTCCTTGCTTTTTTCATCAGTTATGCGTACATTTGCACGTGCATAAGACGACATTTGAAAGAAACTATTCTCTCGAGTAGCATCACGTGGTCTGAAATGGGACAACAAAACATACAAGCTAAAGAGGTCTATTATTCTTTTAGCATGCCAAAAAGAAAAGTAACCAACAAAACAAAACCGTGATTGGTCAAGATATTGAAGCCGACAATCATACCATCCAACCAATTTTCAGAAGTTCAATTTTCCTGTACTTCTACAAACCTCAGTCTCACGAACGACTTATGTTTATCGAAGCAAAAGAGCCGTCTAAGGTTAATGACATTCCTAATTCACCTATTGCAGTGAGCTGCTACATTAAGAGAGCTTCAGGAAGTGACATCTTTTGAACCACGAACGGAAACTGGAAGTGACCTGTTTTCCGATATAACTTGTCCTCACACAACCACATTTCTACTATTAAGTCTTTTCAAAACTAGAGACGATTGGCCTGTCATGTGAAATAGCGCAATTCCGGTTGCCGCCCGTGACTCAAAAACGTCGCAGGAGTTCAAAATCTCGATTTGCTCCGGATGTTTGAAAAATGGTCTGAACACGAAATGTTTCAAGCCAGTGGTAGGATCTTGTAAAGTACGCCTGCTTCAGGCACGTGCATGATCGTGTGGACCTACAATTCTCGAATTCATTTATAATTCATGACGAGAAAACAAAGCAGATCACTACCGTGAAGGAGGTTCAGATACGTGATCCTAATTATCATAAAATTCAGTGAACTTTTGCTTTGATTTTCTCCAAGAATTATCAGTGCTTTGAGACGTTTAATCCAACACTTGAAAGAGTGTTTCATCAGATATCCAAACACTTCGAA
>BLAZ01000324.1:676794-679294 GCA_014633955.1 Acropora tenuis | reverse complement strand
ACTGGATGACATCAGTTTTACAGATGGCCTGTGTTGTAAGTTGCAAATGAGTATTGACCTCAGTCGTTCAGAAATTGTACTTTGGGTTACGTGGGTGACTCTTTCGTTAGTGTCCATGCTCCCGCGCTCAAGCTCAGAACTAGAAATTTGGCTTGTCTTTTCTTTCCAGCTATGGTTTTAAAATCCAGTAACGGTGTTACAAAATTATGTCTCAGACTTCCGTCAACGCTAATTCGTCTTTCTGTTTTCGGATGATCGTTTGTCTTAAGTGAGGAATGGCAAAATATATTCTAAATATCCCTTCACAAGTCGAGGCCGTCACGTGACGTCACACCATCACTGCCATGAGGTTAGGCATATAAGGTTAATAATGGTGCCTGGGGACAACAACAGAACGTCTCTCGAACGCAGTGATGAGAGCGCTCGCTTTCCATCAATGTGGCATGGGTTCGTTCCCGTACTCGACTTCAAACTTCATAGTTTATTGGTTCTCTACCCTGATCCGGGAGACTCTTTTCCCGACGGCTCAGGTTTTCCCCTCTCGCTAGAAAACCAAAATCTGATTTGAGTTATAGGGATTTAGATTGACTTGAAGTCTCCTCAATGACTTTAGCAACTGTGCGGCTAAATACGCTAGGACTTTAATAAAGTGATAATTATTATAATGGACTTGGTCGAGACAGGGTTCGAACGTGTAGATTAGCATCGGCTGGCAATTTTGTAATTCTCTGTTATTTTTATCCAAATAACAGACGAGGCGTTGGGCTGCTTTAATGACAAAATATCTCAGCGAGCTTTTCCAACGCTTGTGAAAAATCTGCGACCAGAGATCAACTGGCAGTACTTGGAGAGAACGATTCAAAAATGCGCCATGTTGTGTAAACAACAGAACTTCAAGGTAAAAGACGCTAAATTTGTGCTCTCGCTTTTTTTGTTCGCTTCCTTTTGTATTTTACGTTTTCTCGGATTGTCTTCAACTTGAACACTTCTGATCAATTTCTTACATGTCCTCAAAATGCTCACCCCATCCCCGGTAATCTCAATCCCCTTACGAAGTTGTTTGCATCCGGGGAGTTCTCCCATGCCCCGGGTTATGAAAGGATCCATTCGAGAGGTCTATTTTAGACAAGGTGAGAATGTCTCTGCGCCCTTGGCATTCTCTCCAGCTTTGTCACAAATAGGTTTGTCTTTTTAATACTTGTTCTCAGATATGTCGCCATGTCTGCAGTGATGCTCGAAAAAGTCAATTTACGAACTACCTCTAAAGTTGTCACTTAGTAAAAAAAAGATGTCGGGTTCAGGAAAAACATGGCCTCTCTTAACTGTTTACGGTGATGGCCGTTTTTGTTAGTGTTCGTTCTTGAATTGTATCCAAAAATGAACCCATTTATGACTATGCTGCGTCAAGACCCTAAACTGTTACTTGATTTAGTTTGATGTACCCTTGAATCTACTCTTCTACGCCTGACTAGCTAAGTTGCAACCCAGAGGACAACTCAGTTGGTTTTAATAGAATTCATCTTGAACAAGCGAAATTTGAGTATTACTTTGCTATCATGCTTCTATTTTCTTATTCTTTTTTTCTTTTTCAGATTTTTGCCATACAGTTTTATGGAGAGTGCTGGAGTGGAAACGTATCTGAAAAGGACCTTAATCTCTGGGAAGCGACTGATAAGTCGAAATGCCCCTTTGGAGTAGGAGGGCCGAATGTAAATGCTGTGTATAAGATCCTTCCGTAGCTGTGAAAGCAGTGATGATGCAACAGGAGAGAGTACAACCTTAAAGTCCTCAAAATATCCGATTGAGGGTGAAATATGATTTCAGAGGGAATTCTTTAAGGAAGTAAACCGTGCGTTTGATCATGCACTAAGGTACTGTACAAGACCGGGAAAAATTGTGAAATAAAGGGAACATGCACTGAAATTACTTTGTGTTTTTGCTTTATAATAGACACCTTTTTTAATTATTGATCATCCCTTTCTCACAAAAAAGCAAAATAAGCAAACAATTTGGCCTGAAAAATCATCTTCCCTCGTAGTCTTACTAAAAAAACTGAGTTACAAAGGCGTCAAACGTTAGGAAACCCTTCAAATTTCGGTTGCAAAACAACGGTTTTGTTGTGGCTAGAGAATTGTCCATAAAGTGTTCACGAAAGTCCGTACCTGCCATGTATCGTAGAGTAGAAGAACTTGGAATTTGCAAAAGGAAATGTTTGCTTTGAAAACAAACAAGAAAAAAAAGAAAAACCGAAAAAAAGCACAAACGAAAAAAGATAAGAACTTTGATAGGGCAGCACAAGGTAGTGGACGAAATCATTTGCTCAGTAGGTGCGCGTGCGTAATTACCATCTATTTTGTGCTAGTATGCACTAGAACGTACCATAGGGAACGAAACAAGATTTTGGAAATGGCCCCAACCTTGCCACAAGAACGCGTGCGCAATTGACAAATCTGCACCGTACCATGACACGCTTGGAGATACCACATGGAGAAAATAACTA
>BLAZ01000324.1:636794-644294 GCA_014633955.1 Acropora tenuis | reverse complement strand
CGCAAATCTCGATGTTTTTAGTTGTTGGCAACTAGTGTAAATGCAACGCATGTTGTTTTCAAATCTTGAACGAATTTGGTACGGAACAGATCAAACAAAACAGAATTATCTTTTTTGCTTAATGTATCACAGATTTCCGCTCCCACTTAACTTGATATTTTAAATTGCAGGAATCTTGAAACGAACCAAATTGGGTGATTAAGTACTAGATTTGCTTCTTCTTGCAATATGTCACTGAAAACTTATTATTATTCCATCGTGAAGTGTCAATAACAACATTTAAATCTCATTGTTTTGGTCTCCTTGCTCTGGAAACATCTTCCGGGGAAAGTTTTCAGATCTTCGCCCTTGGCTTTTGGCCAATAACCAGGGAGAGGTCCTCGGAACGAAGTTGATGTAGGTGAAGAACAGTCTCTTTTCGTTGTTTATAACTTTCTTTAAAAACTTGGCCGGCCTATCGATTTTATGTTTTTATTTTATGTTTCTATTTTGACATTACTGTTAATTAGATTTTTACAAGTTTGTATTATAAACGTACCTCGATTGACGTGGAAAGGAAGCATATGTACCAGTCATAAACATTCTTCATGTACGAATTGACGTCGACGACGGCGCATGTCCTGACATGCTGAAATTCTTGTTATCGTCCGAACTGCTTCCCTGTCTTGTTGTAAGCTGGTGAAAGCAAAAGCAAACTCCTTTTTAAGCATCTTTATGGGTACTAAAAAATATCAAACATTAAGTTAGCCCATGGGAGTAGTAGTGCGTTAGGCTGTAGGGAGTGGTACCTAAAACCCATGGATACTGTAGTATATATATTTTGTACCGATACGAAGCAAAAGCACATAACGTTATGTCGACCATGTTGAATACCAGAACAAAGAAATGCCAGCCATATTCGCGAAGCTGGTTGGACTCATTTGCATCAAGCTAAAAATTTATCAAACGTCATTTCGAGAGGAGCCTGTAGTTAGTCCTGAGTAACATAACAAAGACCAGGACAATGGAACCTCACCCAAAACAAAGGAAAATCAACTAAAATAAATAGAAAATACAACATGCAGAGAAGTCATTACTTATACAACAAGAACGACACGAAAGAGTGACGATGTTTCGAAGTTGTTCCGCTTCACAGTGACAATTGCATCACTAGAGAAACAACGTCTGTAAAAAGAAGTAAAATGACGGTCGTGTCTCTGAGTTAAGAGAATATATTAAACGTTTTGATTCCTTCTCTAACTTTACATTCCGTACAATTGTACGTTTCTGCAACATGTCATTCCCTCATAGATTGATTTATAGAATAACGCCCGAAAGGCTTTTTTTATTACATAATGAAAACAAACACAGTATTGGTTGTGATTTGTTGGCATGTTAGTGCTTCTTGTTCCCTTCAGAATCTAGGACTGATTCACCAGGTTATCTTAGTTGCGACGTCAAGGCGGACAAGTCAATGTGCGAAGACCGAGTTAGTTTTAAATGTTATTTAAAATAGTGACTATATTTTTCCTGGATGTGCAATCGTCAATCGTCATTAATAGTTCTTTCTGATCAATACTTGTAAGAGTTCATTCTAATAAGTTATGGTATTACAAGAGAGTTGATGTTCTTACTTATTGATGTTTGATGCAGTTCCTTTGTGAAACCGCAACGCCATGCCAGGGTTCCACCAATTAAGAAATTGAGCTTTGGTCTGAAAGTTAAATAATCAAAATTAGTGCATATGGTTTCTCACAACACTGAAAAAGAGAAAACTACAAAGGCCAACAGTCTCTGCAAGGAGCAACACCAAGGTCACGAACTGTGTTCTGAGGTAACAATATTGGCATCAATATTAATAGAAAAAAGATAAGACATGATCGTGTGAATGCTAATAGACATGATCCATCAACATTCAACCTGTTGTCACCAAAAGTTGAGGAAAAAGAGGTGTCCTTCTTTTTGTGGGTATCACATAGAAAAAACTCTTAAAGCACCTACCAATTACAAGAGCAGGTTAATTTTCAGTTTTTTTCTAATCGACGCGTTCAATGTTTTCTTCCCCTTTAATGTCAGCATAAAACTCGAAGGAAATGTCAGACTATATACTCTAGCAACGCACATGGGCCCGGTTGTTCGAAAGCCGATTAACTTGATCCAGGATTAGTGTCAACTTTTCTTTCATATTTTCAGCTTTTTGGTGAAAGCTTCTTTTGCTTATTCTTGCTTTTCAAAATCGACTTCTTCTGATGTAAAGTTTTGCCGAATATCAGCGTTGAACAACACCTTGGAGTTGAGAAATAAACTTCTTGGTTAACTTTTAATCTGGGGTTATCGTTAATCGGGTTTTGAACAACCGGTCCCAGGGCAGCAGGTTCCAGGCACGTAGGCAGGTTAGGAGCGCGATCCAACGAGGAGTCGGACCAAATGGGCGCCAGAGGCGCGAGCCTCTAGGGATGCGGGAGCATGTTTCCCCGAAATTTTTGAAAATAATTTGTCTGGGAATGCATTATGTGGGTTTTGAAGGCAGCCTGATGTGAAAACAGGCAGGCAAAAGCGAACTTAAAAGTGTGGATATTACCCAAACCGTTATACTTCAAAATTTTTATAGCGTAGAGACTGCGTTATGTATGTATTTTACAGTTTTAAAGAATGTCACTATTTGAAAAGAACAAAAATAGAAATAAAGTTGAAAAGTGAAGAGAAGCTCAATAACATTACTGAATAACATTACAAAGACCACAATAATGGATTCAAACCCCCCCAAAATAGAAAATCGACTGAAATCTACAGAAAACGTAGTAGAGAACTCTTCGTGATATAGTACCTTGGAATTAAAGCTAAGAGTGACAAGTTTTTGCATTGTTCGCTTCAAAAGCGGCAGGCATTGCATTTCATTATCAACGGAGAAAAAAAGAAAAGAAATTTCAGCAGAACGGCTGAGAGAAAGTGAAATATGGTTAATACTTAGCTTAGGCCTATATAATTTAGAACACAGTATGTGAAAAAGCTTGGCATAAAAATGAAAAATTTCCGATTTCTATATTACTCTTCAATTAACCTGGCAACTTTACATTTCGTATTATAATTCTGCGATTCTGCAGTTTATACTAGTGTATCTGATCATGAAGAATAACATGAAACAGGCCTTTCCTTTGCAACAGTTTGTGATCTATGTGCATGTTAGTAATAGTTATGCAAAGGGCTTGCCAAGGGAGGGACCCTCGAATTAGGCCGAAGAGGGGCTGCAAATACTCCAATTTCATAGACTTTTATTTTGAGATAATTTTTGTGATTGATTGAGTTGCAAGATTGTTGAGTTAAAATGTTTCATGCACTAAATGAGATCAGAATTTAATAATGATATTCGATAAAAAGAAAAACAGTTGTGTCGAGGGAGGAGATCCTGTAGCACCTGCTAGTGCTAAATCGCTCACTTGAATTCATCATTTACTGGCCTCTCTGATCCCTGATTAGAGGACATCCATTGAGGAAGGAGCCAGGTCGTCAGACTCTCTTCAGAGCATTAGCAGGAACATATGTTCTCCTTGTATCGCCCATTCAAGCGAGCTGCACTCAACCCATCAAATCTAATGTCTACATGCCCATTATATATTGATTTTAGCGTGGTTTCTGTGAATTGTAGGATTATGTCACCTGATCCGAAGCTAGAGTGTGCACAGGGCGCATGCTCATTGTCATTATTCCCATCTAGTAGCAAGAATAAGCTGCTGTTTTCCTAGTATTGACGGCAGGAACAGAAAACATAAGCAAGAAACTGTTCTTGGTTATAGGCAACTTCAACGATTGAAAAAAAGGAAAAAAAAAAAGCCGTTTTGGACAGAAATAAAATCAACACGGAAAAGTTGTTGATCCCGGAGTTTTTAGTAAAACAATTATTCTACTCAGACTTATAAAATGATTAAAATGATTAAAATGATTAAATCCAGCTCGGCGCTACGCGCCTCGTTGGTTATCTGTCAGTTCGTATCCAGCGCGCCCTCGTAGAATAATTGTTACATATCATACATCTCATTTCATTACTGGTGTCATTGCGGTTTTAGAGTAATTTGGAAGTCACTTCGTTTAAGATCAAAAATTCTTAAAAGCTCAATGTTTCTACGCCAGTTCCACTCTAAATATACCAGTTGAAACGGTGCCTCAGAGGAAGTTAATGAAAAGACGAAAGAGACGCAAAATAGAGCAACTAAAGGAACAACAAAGGAACGAAATGTGGACAGCTTCTGCGCACGCGCAAAGCAGACATTTAAAGTTTGTGTTTAACCTTGCCATCTTAACCGTACCAGTACAAACACGTTACAACTAAAATGCAGGAAATTCCTCTTTAAGCGATAAAGCTCAGTAATAAGCAAAATGGCCATGGCCTTCTCTGCCAAAAAAAAAAAAACAAACAAACTACACTATCCCACAATTGAACAAAAACTGAACCCCACGAATATAAAAGGCTGGGATAAACGATAGGATGCATGGGTTACATGGCTAAGGGTGGTAAGACCTGAAGCCTAAGGGGATAGTAGTTAGTGAGGCTGAAAGTGGTAATACTTGAAGCCATGGGGGTAGTAGTAGGTAAGGCTGAAGGTGGTAATACCTAAAGCCCATGGGGGTAATAGTACGTAAGGCTGAAGGAGGTAATTCCTGAAGCCCATGAGGGTAGTAGTAAGTAAAACTAAGGGTGGTAATACCTGCAGCCATGTGATGGTAAGGTGTAATACGTTCATGTAATGTCAAGTCTCGATTTTATTTCAGTTATTTGTATACTGGTGTAAATGCATGTTGTTTTAAATCTGACGCGAAGTAGGTACAGGCAAGAAGAGATCAGAAATATTTTTTCCTTTAAATGTATCACGGATTTCATTTCTGTTCCCATTTAGTCTTATAATTAAAAGTACGGGAACCTTGAAAAGAACCAAAGTGGGCGATTAAGTAATGGATCGACATTTTACTTCTCTTTGTAATATGTCACCGATAACTCCTTATCATTGTTATTCCATCGCGAAGTCCAATTAACAGTAAGGATTCAATCTCATACCTTAGGTCTCCTTGCACTGGAAACGTCTGCCGGAGAAAGTTCTTAGGAGCTCACCCTTGGCTTATGTAGGGGAGGAACAATTTCCTTTCATTGTATAGAACCTTCTTTATGAACCTGGCCTATTTACCCAGGCACTCCGAAGCATGCCTGGGTTACAAATCGGGCTTCACGTTCAGTCAAAAATCGCCATTGAGGCTCTAAAGGGCATGCTTGAAATCTAAAAGCCTGCATTATCCTAGCCCTTCTTCTTTATAACTAGTCCTGGGTGCACGTAGATATGAGTCTAGTTATGTTATTTACCTAGTTTGACATTAATGTTCGTAAGACTTTTTTTTCTAGTTTTTACTGTAAACTTACCTCGACCGACGAGGACGTAAAGCATGTGTATCAGTTATAAACATTTCTCCAATGTAAATTGACGACGACGCAT
This sequence comes from Acropora tenuis, assembly GCA_014633955.1. Taxonomy (NCBI): domain Eukaryota; kingdom Metazoa; phylum Cnidaria; class Anthozoa; order Scleractinia; family Acroporidae; genus Acropora; species Acropora tenuis. Next base: position 638,835 of record BLAZ01000324.1, on the reverse strand, counting down.
GTGCTGACCTTGTAAAATGTTTGTCTTCGTCCAAACTGCTTCCCTTTCTTGCTGTAGGCTACTAAAAGCAAAAGGAAACCGCCTCTTATTAATATTAAAAGGATACTGATCTTTAGAAGTGTTAAAAATGCGAAACATTAATTGAGCTCAAAGTGGAAGTAGTGTGTTAAGCTTTGGTGGGTAGTGCCTGGGACCCATGAGGTTTGCAGTATTGTTAAAATATCTGCGGTACGCAGTTTACCGGATATTTTTTTTTGCATGTCCCTAAAAGAATTCGTATTATTGTCCTTGGCAATTGTTGGTAATCAACTCTTTTTTGTTATTGTTTTAAATATTAATTTGCTATAAATTGTGCCTTCAAGCAAAAGCATATAAAGTCATGGCGGCCATGTTGAATTTCAAAACAAAGAAATGGAGGAGGCCATACTGGTGAGGCTGCACATTTGCGTGAGGCTAAGAAATGTGAAACGTTTCCTAAAATCATTCTCTCCTAGTTTGATCTATATGATAACACCAAACAGGCCTTTTCTTCTAGGTAATCAAAACGTACAAAGCAGTATTGGTTGTGATTCTTGGACATAATAGTGCCTCTTCTTCCTTTTGAAATGTATCATAATGGCTGATTCACAAAGCTATCTTAGTTGTGGCGTCACACCAGCCACGACGATGTAGGGCGGCCATATTAGTTTTAACAAGAAAAAATTCTTATTGTTTTAAATGTTACTTGAACTGGTGTCTTCTATTCCGAGACTTGCGTCTACTTAACCTTGCGCATCGTTTTACAGTTCTTCCCACTTAATACTTGTAAAAGGTCACTGCATATGCTAGGAAATATTAGTATTTCAAGAGAATTGATGGTCGATCTTACCTTATTTATGTTTGATACACTTCCTTTGTGTGAGGACAATGTCATGCCAAGGTTCCACCGATTAAATTGGACTATAATCTGAAAGCTAAAATATGAATCGAAATTATCGAAGGAGTCTCCTGGTCAAACTGACAAAAAGAAATTACAGAGGCCAACAGTTTCTTCAAGGGGCCTAGAGCTTTTGGCGTTCTACACACCCTATATTCATCACTCTTTTCCAAAGTATAGAAACAGACTAAGAACAGCAATAACGAAATAGGGATTCTTAGTTTCTCCACACCCTAATAGACAAATACGTTTATTTTCAAGTTGCAATAGTGTAGAAATAAAAAAACTGCATGCTTAAAAATGAAAAAAGCATATTGGTTGAGCAAGAAGATCTGAGTTGCTATAGCACGCGCAAGCGCTACCTCGCTTGTTGAGTTCACTGTTAACTGGCCTCTCTGATCCCCGATCAGAGGACATCCAATCAGGATGAAGCCAGGCGGCTAGGCTCTCTTCAGGGCAAAAGCATCCTGTGTCAACCATTCAAGCGAGCTGCACTCAACCCAGTAATTCTACTGTATATGTACCCTTCATATATTGATCACTATCTTGGTTTCTGTCGATTGTGTTACTATTTCAACAGATCAGCGGTTAAATATAGAACGCATGCTCTTTAGCCTTATTCCCATTCAGTTGCAGGAACTATCATCTGTTTTCTGGGCATTGACAGCAGAAACACCACTCATGAAAATAGAGTCTTTTTAAACGTGAGCAATCTTGTGTAGCCCAGTGCTACCTAGTCAACAAATCAGTTGATATAATGTTGGACCGAAACTGAGTACTCCCACCACACAAATTTATAGTTTCTAACTTTGGTGCTGCGTCGGTGGGAGAGTGGAACATGAAAATTTGGTTTTATCAAACAAGTTGATGAAGGTCGAAGTACCACCGTGAAAGATCTTGGAAGCTGATTTGTTGAGCGTTAGCCCTTCGTCAGAGCGAATAAAAGAATTGTGGGTTGTTGTTGGTTTTTATGAGGGTATGGGGGGTGTTAATAAAACCAGTTTTCGTACTTCTACCACAGTTCACTACTGTCGTAGTCGTTAAATTAATTGTTTAAATCTTACTACAAAATACTTCTCTTCATCAAAGTACGCGACTTTTGGGCACAACTTAATTGATAGCGTC
>BLAZ01000324.1:624294-626794 GCA_014633955.1 Acropora tenuis | reverse complement strand
GGGCCTGGAAAAGTGGACTGGAGCTGTGGATACCGTTGGCTGATCCATCTGATCTCTGACACTCAACAATGACTGAAAACAAGAAGAGGTCCCTCACAGGAATTTTAAATAATCAAGCGTGTTAAATGATGATGACAAAGAAAGGATAAAAATGGTGTCAAATGACAATGATAACGATGATTATGACGAATAGAAAGTACGCAAACTTTCTTCAACAACTGATGAAACAGCGAAAGGAAATATACAAAGAGAATAATACATAGACTGGCGGAGATATGGAATATCTCCTCTAGTGTTCAGGACGCGAGAGGAGAAATTCCGCGTCTCCAAGCAACCATGTATTATTTTGTTTATTATATAAACACCTTAGGAGCAAAAGGATGTCGCTCATTCGACTCAGGATTCAGAATGGAGAACACGTTGCCATTCATTCATGGCACTAAACAGAGCGAGTGATCTCACGGTGTCAGCAGCTTATTGGCGCTCCCAAACACACGTCAAAGTATCGTGAATTTTGATGTGTGGAGATTACATAAGAAATTGTTTTGTTCAATAATTGGAATGGTTTTGCCTTTCTTCATCAGGGTGCAGTGTCAGATTTTTACAAGTTTCGAATATCAGTTTAAAATGGAATTTTTTAGTACGATTAGATTACAATATTTTCTTAATATCCTTAACAATACGAACCTTTTTTTTGAATGGAATCATACGACCTTTAAATGATATGATAAAAAAATAATATGCAGAGTTTTTTCAATGTTAATGCATGGTCTTCGCAGTCATGCTACTTGAGCATTAGCGATGAAAGGCCCTAAATTACAGGCCTGAACGGGATTTAGAACCCTGATGTCAGCGATGTCTGTCCAGTGCTCCACCAGAGCTATCAGGCCAACTGGGAACTGGTGAATATGTGAGTCTATGATAAGCCAATGGATGGTGGATTTTGAGGTCAGGGTGGATATGGAGGTCAAGGTTCCAGTCCTGTTCAGGGCTAAATTAATTTTTAAGGCCTTTCATTCGCTACTGCTCCAGAAGCATAATATAACTGCGAAGATCAATAGCATTAAAAATTGTTTACATCCGCAGTTCAAATGAAATTTCATCAATTAAAACGTCTATGCGGAGTATAACTGATCTTGAAAGATCTTTCTCTCGTTTAGCAATCTTTTATATCTTCAGAAATGTTTAAAAGCCAATAAAAAAGACCATGGGGTGAGCGAAATAGGTCAAGTGAAATACATAAATGTAAAGTTCAAATTAAGCAAAGAAAGCGGAATAAGATTCCATGCCAGTTGAGATGTTTATCAATTTGGAAGTACTGAAAATTTATTTTATATACGCTGCATAATCTTTCCCTCTTTTAATGAGAAGACGCATTTTGTGACGTCAGAAATAAGGTGATATCGCGTGATACTACCCACCATTGCCCTTTAGTCTGCCTTTTTAGACGAGGAAAAAGTTTATCAACATATTGAATAATAATTATTTTATCGGTTCCAGTTTGTTCAATACTGAAATCCTATTGAATCTTGATCTTACCCCTGACTTATTCTTGACTTCTTTCCTTATATTGTGGCACCGTTTCTCGATCATCAAAAATACAATGGATACCAAAATCCCTCCTACTAATACTATAAATACTCCGGCCATGTGATCCAACGAGATCCGCATAGTTGTGACGGCGGCGGGCAATTTAGGATCAGGGCAATCACTTCGGTGTGTCCACCACTTTTCACGGAGTTGTTTCACCTCGCCGCTCTCTCTGAGCTACAAAGTAAAAAAAAAAAAGATACCAATACAAAACGAGACTACCATGACGCGTTTGTTGGTTAATAGACTGTTAGGCGCAGGTAAGTCTAAAGAACGTTGAAATTTGAAGTTCAGTTGAGCTCTTGTTGTCCGTTGTTTGACCTTAAGTCAATCATTCATGGAACGACACAAGGAAGAAAACGAAATTGTGGATCGTTCGCTTGATATTTTTCGGTATTTTCAAGAAGCTCTGAATTTTGTAAGAATGGTTGGAAACGATGACCAGTACCCGCTGTCGTTTTCGCGGGCTTTTTATCTGGTGGGCATGGCTTTAGTAACTCCGGAGAAGTCTGGAAACCACCATTTCTGTGAGTTGCGGCGTTTTCAATAAAAAATATTTGCATAATCCGATATAGCTTACGCGCAACGTAATTGACTTTTACCTTTAGGATTGCAACAGAGAATGGGTTTGTTAGGTCCGACCGCCTCTGCAGCCCAATACCGTAGCTTTTAGCCTCCAGCAAGTTCTTCACCATCATAGTGTTACAGGGACTTTTCTGATTGTAGTAATCAAGATAAGGTTCATCGGTTAAGTAGGCGAAGCCTCCCTGTCGTACTCTTGCCACGCCCTCCTTGGTTGAGTTGACAAAGGTATTTTCTCTGTACATGGTCCTGTACATCTTTTGGTAGGTCTCAACTTGCGAATTCATGAAGAACGTTGAAAGCGAACCACCATTGAGGACACCATACT
>BLAZ01000324.1:601794-604294 GCA_014633955.1 Acropora tenuis | reverse complement strand
CAAAAGGTGCACTGTCAATTTGATCTGTTGGACGTTTGGCCACCATTGTACCTGTAGGTAACAATAACAGAAAAGTAGACTTGTGATTTGATATTAAAGGATGTCCTGATACAGTAACCCGAACGTTTACAATTGGTATCTTAGAGTCTCCCTCGTTGACGGTTGTTAAAATACACCGACACAATGAGATTCCCACAAACCATGTACACGACACAAAGTATCTCCCTGAAACAAAATGTAAGCAGAACCCTTACCAAACAGTAGTAAAAAAAGTTGTTAAGCTTAAAGGAACACCATGTGATGCCTACGTAAGGCGGCGAATGCAAGGGAAACTAAGGGTTGTTTGTGCGTGACTACACCCGGTAAAAATGACCTCATAATGCTCACTCTTTCTTTGCAGAAAAAGAGTGTAATTTACTAACCAACACTCTTAACGTACACCAGCTTTGACATTTGAGCAATCACACACAGAAAGTTCAGCAGCGCGAAAAACTGGGATTTCTTCGTGGTGATATAAATCTACAAGAGAAACATTTAAATATGAGAGAGAGAGAGAGCATGACGTAATTACGAAACGGTGAAAAACGAAATTTAAGATTTATTGGTTAAAGAGAGGACAGTGAATCCAACCGCACTAAAGAACCAGCAAAATGCCACTCTTGTCAAACCTTTGTAAGTGGATTATGAATTCCACCCCATTCAAGATAAGACGTCAACTCAAACATCAATGGGTTCTCTTCCTTGGGGTAAGGCCGTGTGGGGTCCTGATAATGAGCCTCGACATCACGTAACAGGGCACTGGAAACAAGAACACAAAAGCAGGAATAAATACATAAATACCACCAGTGATATTTCAAACCTATTCAAAGTAATTTCGCGAACCGATAGTGTAATACCAGGGGTGATATTTATTTCAAATACAGTAGCTTATAAGACTTTCATCTATACTACATTGCCAATACATACCGGAGGAATTCAAAATATCTCAGCTTTTTCGTAGTCTTGAATTTTGATATTGATTCTATGCAAGTTTGTAATAATCTGTTACCTTCGTGAAAATACGTGCCTTTCATTGCGTTCTACTCGTCTTCAGTGGGAAAGCCTACTATCAAAAGCCTCGTGGTTTCTCTCAAGGCTTCTTCTTTTGTGTTGTTATATATCTGTACTTTTCCCCCTTTAATTGTGGCAAATTACTTAAATTCAAATCAGTCAATAAATCGGACCCCCCTACGGCAATCACGTAAAACAGCGGTAATGAGTTTTAGCTTTAAACTTTTAGCTTAAATGATGATTCCCCGTGTGTAAATAAAGATTTACATTACATTACATTAAACAGAGCCGGCAGAGTTTTCTATTTCAGCCTGCGACCGGCGACTTTCGCCGCCTAAGAAGAGCTCAGTCGCCGGCAACTAAACGAAGTCTTGCAATCAAATTCGCTCCTTTGGTTTTAAAATAGGCGCTGCGCGCCAAGATTGTCTCCGCTGACTGACAGAAGGCCATTCACATCCTGCTTCATTTAAAACGGAAAACCCCAATAGTGACTTCAATCAAGGACGGAAAGAATGCAAGCACCCAGAGAAACATTTAATGGAATCGTCGAGCGAATCCCTCTTTCTTGTTGGATGCGCAAATGCATTATAGACCAGGCTTAAAAACAAGGAAAGGGTAAACTGGACAGCCTACGCAAACGTTCAGAGTCGAATAAGGAATTTGTGTCAGGCAGCAAAGTTTCTTACTTGTTGAATGTGTCCAGAGCATTGTGAAGGACGACCGAGTCAAACTTGCATGAGCAGTTCAGTTCGTTAGCAATCTGTCGCCTGATAAGCTGCATTTGACCTACCTGGAATTGAAAAAAATTCCAAAATCAAATGCAGCCTCGAGAAAAGTAAGCCATGATTGCAAGAGATAAATCAAGGCATGCCCTTCAACTCGATCCCGATGGCAAACAAACATAAAGATGAATTTAAATGATTTTAACCTCGATAATTATTGTTTTTTTTTTTTTCGATGGTGAGTCGGGAGTTACTCGGAAAAGAATCCGAGTACTTCAAATGTTTCCTGAAATGAAAGGAAATGTAGAAAGTAAGGCACTTCACCTTCATGATAATATCACAGTATTGGGTCCACAGTCGAGCCAACTTTTGTGTGACTGGAGGGTAGACTCTATAAGGAGAGGCTTAATGGAGAAAAAAAAAAGGAAAATATAATAGTTTCTTCTTGACGTAACACCATCACTGCTTATAAAGCTCTGGCCAAACGGGAAATGTCTGACGACCAAACATCATCAAACATTGTTTAGTGATCAAACATGTTTACCGTTTGGTCACCTTGTTTGATGATGTTTGATCAAACATCTTTTGTTCTGTTTGTTTCGTGATGTTTGGCCAGGTGTATCAAACATGTTTGGCTCGCGCATACGAGATGCGTTGTCGCAGATTTCGCCATGTTGAAATTTTTGTGGTACTCTGGGTAATTTTGTGGCCCACAACTCCTTGCGTTC
>BLAZ01000324.1:531520-534020 GCA_014633955.1 Acropora tenuis | reverse complement strand
ATAATTTCTCACCCTGCACCCTCCTTCACTTGATATGGAAGAACAATGATTGGACAGGAACTGCCCATTTAAGATTCATCTTGATCTCTATTACTGGACTGTGCTCTCAATTATTCCACCACGAGCTAGTCGGTGTCAGGTTGTGTCCAGCTTTCTGTATGTCATCGTAAATTTCATCCTTGAGGGGTTTGTGATGAAACCTCGCCAGGGGTTTCAATAAGGTGCCGTTCATTCTACCATGAGAGGACCGCTAAGTATTCTGTTTCCCTCATTTAGTGTCTTCGTAGGATTTTGGCCGCGAATGGTGTTATCTTAGTTAGTCTCCTCAATTAACTATGGTGTAACTACTTTAAGTTACCGGTCATCAAGCCGCCAGGGAGTTTCGCCACCAAGATTTTCAATCTCTCTTTTAGCACTGAAGTTGATAATAAGCGAGCGACAATAAATGCGCACATTTTTTTTTCTAGGATAGTTTTCAAAATAACACAAGTCGCGCTCTTGTTTTGTGACTTTCCTGTTATGATTGTGCAGTAGTCTTTTGCATTGCCTTCGTAAGCTGTTTTTCATTTTTTGTTTAGTTTTAGTTTTGGAGTCGTATAAAAAATGAGACACAACTAAGCTGTTATACAAAGTAAGCTCAGCTTGTTATCATAGGCCTACCGCTGGTGCAACACATAACTCTCGTTCGAACAGCTAATTCTCCTCGGCTACTTTACTATCGTTCGAACAGGTAATTCATCTCGACTACTTTACTCTCGTCCGAACAGCTAATTCACCTCCACTACTTCCTCTTGGTGGCGAGTTAGTTGGTGGCGAGATGACCGGATCCCAGTTGGGTTCCTTCAACTGATAAGCTAACCGGAAACTTAAGGCGCGGTTCCTCGTTCCTTCACTAAGAAAGGACAATACCTGAGAAGAATGCGAAGATGCTTGGAAACACTAAGAAATGCGCCAAAGGCTTGCAACAATTATATTTCTTCTCTCGACAGTTTTTTTTTCTCGAATGAATCATGATTGTTTGTGGATCTATCGTGGAAGTCAGGTTGGCGTTGTATTCTACATTTGCACCTCCCACCTCTGCGATCGTATGTGGGCCCCGGATGTGGGCTGAGTTTCAGTCGATCTCCACCTGACTTGGGGGTTTTTCTCCGGGCACTCCGGTTTTCCTCCCTCTCCACAATCGACTCCATGTCAAAAAACATCTGGTCTGGGTGCTGTGCTCGGAATCATGCATGACCGTTTGGCGGTAGCCTGAGGCGTCTTTCATGATACGCATTCGGTCGATCCCGTCTGAGCTGCGCCCTTCGCAATTCAGCCCTCGGGGTTTCAATTAAGGGTGATTAGCAGGACACTATTATTACTATCGAGAGACATAACCGTTAAGGGTTAGCATGGAGCATGTGTGTTACTTCGAGGCACTGGCCTGTTATCTTGTTCCCTCCTCGGCGATGGTTTTGTTTGTCGTTTCTACGTGGTTTGTCAAGCGTGAAGTGTTCTACAGTTTCTGCAGGATGGAATGGAGCTGGCATCCAATTGTAAAGTGGACACCTTTCAGTCATCATTCTGATGGAATGACCTGAAACATTTAGATATTTGAAAGACATCAATCGCTTGTGGTCTGTCCCCGTGATATTGCCTGCACGTACTACAACTCCACTAAGATTTCTTCTCTTCATTGCGGCTCTAACGATCGATCAAGACATATTAGTTCGATTCTGCTCTTCCATCTACATCCTTCTCTTTCAACACTCAACTGTCAGTAACTGGATATGGTTTAAGCTAAGTACTTATCAATATTTTGATATGATAGAGGAAGAATTAAATACTAGTTACTCTGCAGTACGCTGAGAAAAATTTGACTTTCAAGGATGGGAGCCCATATTTTCATCAGAAAAACCTCCAGTTCCCATGTTTTCCAATTGCACTCCTATCTAATCGTCTAACCCTCTAGTACTTTGAGAGAGGCGCGTCGGAAACACACAACATTACGCGTTCTGTAATTCAGTCTTCTTAAAGGGTATATGACACGAAATTTTTTATTAACTCATTTTGAGGAGCTTGCAAAGTGATGACGAATGGCGTTTATTTTATTGTAATAGCATTATTGTTTAATGTACGTTATTGCAACTGGTGGGCGCTTTCATTTTCTTGTCAATTCAACTTTACGTAATGGCCCACTATTATTTTACAGCAATTTGCCTTGAATGATCACGTCATTGATAATTGATCAACTAAAGTCGTATTTTTACTTCACTGAGCCATAAACAAATGCATGCCCCATTTCCCAGGTCTTTCAAGCGTCTTTTCAGAATTACTTTACATTGTTTTGTATGAGTAAACCAAACCAAGCCTTAATTGAACTCTGAAGTAGTATTGTGTTTGCCCAATTGACTTACAATAGAGGTGATGTATGAAATGGCGGAAAACTTCCATGGCCTTTGAAACTCGTTGTTAATTAATGGCGTTGTTTTGTCATGATTGTGTCACCCTTTAATTTCTA
>BLAZ01000324.1:496559-500885 GCA_014633955.1 Acropora tenuis | reverse complement strand
TTTTCATCTTTTGAAGACGTTCTCGTTCTTTCTAAGACGTGAAATGACCTGTTTTGCAGTTGTGTGGACGACGTGAGCATATGATGACAAATGTTCAATTTTGTCTTCTTATGTCCCAAACGCTATTTGCAATTTAATTACACGACAGTTAGAACACATTTTTCAAGCATAACGACTTTGAATATTTGAAAAATGATTGCAGAAACGCGAAGTTACATTTTCAGATGAAGTTCTTGCTTCCGTCGACGTCGTGTTTGCTTAAGCTCCCTATTGTAAGCCCGTAGACGTGAAGTTAGATTTCAGTAGCTATCAATACAAAGAAATTTAGAGTGTTTTACCAAGTCCGAAACAATCCATTTCAATTCTTTGTCATTGATTCCCACAAACAGTGCCTGTCAAAATAACGCATAAAATTTGATAAATCATTTTGAAATTGAACTAGAATTAACTTACATGCCATCTATTTTAGTTTTCTCTTATCTAACTTCGACTTTTTCGCCTTGAATAGGGGCGTTTTGAGAGTTTTTGCTACTTCATCGAATAACTAAGGGTCTGCCATACAATTGTTCTCAATTTAACAGCTTTACAAGGTGGCGCTCTTATCCTACCTATTAAGCATAGTTAGGCACACTTTGTGAAATATTTCATAGAAATTGGCCAGGAAACCGTACATTTCCGTGCGCTCTTCTTCGTGTTTTGATTGGCTAATGCATCTGAATGCTGATTGGTCATTCAAACGAAGTTGTCGATTTTTTTATTACGTGACGAAAACCGGCTTTGTGGTATCCAGTTGACGCACCGAGAGTCGGCCTTTCCTGGTAACTTGGCAACAGCACTTGTTAGGTATTCATGGAACAATGCGCACAAGTTTAACTTGAACTTATGATTCTTACCTCATTCATGATTGTAATCAGGTCTTTATGATCACAAAAGAGAATGACTTGTTTTATGTGGGATTTGAGCAGCGTGGTAAGGGATTCTCTTAGCTTCGTTTTGTCGTGTAACAGTAGCTCCGGCATCATTTGGGCTTCGTACTGAGGCCATTTACAAGCCTCGGCGAAGAAGATTGATGCCAATCTCGACTTTCGCGCTAAAGATGAAAGCCAAGAAGTTTGTTTGAGTGAAGAGATAAAAAGAGATTGGGATGCAGAAATGACGAATATATTTTCATATTTAACTGCAATTTGCTTCTCTTTTTTATATAAACCAATTTGCTGCGCATTTGTCCTCTGCATCCTTCACATCACTAAACCCTGGACCAGTTCGCAAACCGATGGCACCATAGCAACTGCTGCCAGCCAAGCAAGGCGTTTGTTTTAAAGCCAACGTTTTGAAAGATCTTACCATCATAGACGACTGCAATTTGTTGGAAAGAGTAAAACTCCATGATGTCTTTGAGCGCCCTGCAGATCACTCGATATGACGGTTTCATTGAGATGACGTATTTGTAAGGCGTGTCGTCATCAAGAGAGTCAAGCTTAATGAGAGGAACTTGCAGCAAGGAACTCAGAGCAAGGGCAGTTTCTTTTTTGGTCGCCAGATCGATAATGGAAAAGGCGTGGGACAGGTCAGATGCTACCTCTGAATAAAAGGAAAAAAAATAGGAGCAGTTTCAGGAGAAATCGCGGGAAAATGAGAAAACAATCCAAGGTTTCTCTCGTGGAAAAATCTTAGAAATTTTCCAAGATATTAAACCATTTTAGAATCGTAGCAGGCCTCAAAAGACTAGCCCCTAGGCAGCTATAGCTTACATTAGTATCATTGTCATGAACTAGCTATTATATCTCAGTGAAGCGCTGCCCGATGAAACCTTGCCTCCTGATTGCAGGGTATGTATTCTTTGCTATTCTAGTCTCGCTCTACTATATCTATTCTTTCACAGCCTGTTTCGCCTCCTTCTTGGGCTGCCACGTGCTTCAGAACTAGAAGAACTTTGTATTTTATATTCCCGGCGGTGGTTTTAAAGGCCCAAAATAAAAGTCAATAATTAAGGCACAGCTCGTCTTTTTCCATTCAAAACGTCCTCAGAATGCTGAGAAATACTACATGCCCGGAAGAGCTTTCCCTGGTTGCCTCTGCTCGAGTGGTATAGCTGTGCGCATGCGCACGGTGATATCCATACTACGAGACCTGTGGTGCCGTTGTCAGTTACAAACCTCTTGAGAGGAGATCGTTGCCATCAACATTCTGGCGTATTAGCTCCAGCCTGTGATTCTTGAGTCGGTGTTGAGCCAGTTCCTTTTCAAGTATTTTCAGCAAGCCTTTGGTCTCTGGGCTGTATAGCACTCCTGATAATAAAAATGTTAAGATTTCGGCAGTTGCGTAAGTAGTAAGAAAGCGGAGAGCTCTAACAAGTTACAACTTTAGACAAAATGTATTTGAGGTCGGAAGCTCATCTGTGCCTCCAGCCCCTCCTCACACTCTGCCTCTTCTTGGAATCCTGTGGTAGTAGTCTTCATGGGTTGTTACAAAGGGAATAGTAACTCAAAAAGGTTAGAAACAGTTTAGAGCGCCCCTTTGCGCTTGAGTAAGTTTGTCTTCCTTTTGTTAAAAATCCAGCTTGGGTTATTTGGACTGCCTATGGTTTGATTTGCTGGAATCGTTCGCTACATATTTCTTTCATAGCCTATAAGCAGAGAGAAGCATTCATAGGAATGACTTTGATTAAAAAGTAGGAAGATTGGAGTTATGACTGTATGCGACTGCTACTGTTTGAAAACATTGTGTGTCAAGAAAGATAGTATCGTTTTATTCTTTTAACTCTTACGACTCTTTACTTGAGAAGACTATAATTTTTTTTATGTAACGCTACTGCGTATATCTTGGACAAATTCCAAGTATGCAGCAAATTAGCCCGGGAAAAAAAAATGAAAGAGAAATGGACTGCTCCATTAGTGCGTTGAGGCTGCGACCTCCTATGGCTGTATGCAGTCTCCAGGCCTCCCTCTGCCAGAGACCTGAATTAAAAATGCAAGTGAGGCCCGTTTCGTCGAAGACAAATAGGGCTTTCATTCATTTAGCTGACAATGTTCATCTGAGGTTTGCTGGAGATTATAAAAGGAAATGGACATCTGTTTTTTTCCCAGTGGAACAAGTTTGAACTTACAATGTATATTTTGAACAGCTGGTCTTCTTAACCACAGCATAACATCGACGCCTCGAGCTTTGACGTTTGTGCTGTTTATGAGCTTCCCAATTACGTTTTTCAATTCTAATTTCTCAGGGCTTTTGGAATAGCTTGAAAAATTGTAACTAATCATTTTATAAAGAGCATTGCTTTTTATGATTTGAATCGTTGTTTTTTGTGGTTACCAGGACAAGAATCAAATAGTTCACATAAGTGCATCCGTCTTTGCTGAGCGGGACATCACTAACTCGTTTGCAATGAAAAAATCACCGCATTGCAAAGCACTTTGCTTCTGGAAATCGCGGGATTTAGCAACGGAAACAAAAAAGAGGAAGAAGTGAAAGTGAGGTTCGCGTAGCAGAATAAGTGAAAATAAGTGAATAAGTGAGAATAAATGAAAATAATTGTAACTCAAAGCTTACAGTATTAGAAAGCAAACACAAGCAAGATTTAACCGGCTGGCCTCGCGGCTTTTCTTTTTTTTCTCTTTACTTTAAAAGCAATTTACGAAAAAGAAGGAAGGTGGAGGAACAAAATGTCGCTAAAGTTATCTCTGAAATTTGGTCTCGCAGCTCGCAAACCGTTTTGTTTGGAAAAAGGACTAATTAACATCAATCAGTGAATTTCTCGCAAGTCACTTTCAAGTTAAACAAACTAACCTATTTTAATTGGAATTGCAGCGACTGCTGACAACGAAAACACAACCAGAGTAAAGGCACGGAGATCTGCTGTTTGAGAAGTCGCTGACATGTTGATTGAGCCTCACGACTGAACTTTACCACCGTGATTCTTTCCAGCGTCGGTGCTGTGTTCGTTTTGCTTTGTTTTGGTTCTTGAAGGTTTCTGGCAGAGGGTGTAATTCGGTAAACAATTTTGTGAAGAACTGTCTGACACGTTTTTGCGATGTCTCTTAAATCAGCCTCGCGTAATTAATTGAAATTCAAGAAAAATCCTCGTAAATAATTGATTGCAAGTTGATTTCATTTCACATATTTACAAGAATTTTTTTCAATAATGCATGAAAAAGTTCGCTTGATGACTAAATCAGGAAATAATTATCGGCGGATCTTTTTTTTTTCTATTTCTGTACTTGATGTGGACAGGAAGGAAATGTTGCTCTTTGCCGTAAGGCAAGAACGTGCGTAGAACACATTATTAAAACGCCCAGTGAAAACAATTTTGCTCCAAACGTGTTTGTT
>BLAZ01000324.1:476623-481549 GCA_014633955.1 Acropora tenuis | reverse complement strand
AAAATACTTAGAAAATTTACAAACCGGACGATAAACCCGTCTTACTCATTGCTAACAGTAGAGGTTACTCAGTTGTTCTCATTACTGGAAACTGAGCCTTTTCGCTGATCGGAAAATGCCAAAAGTTGACTTGTTTTGACACGGCACGACACTTTACAAAACGTTGTACCAAAATGACGACAGTATCAAATTTTTCCTTACAAAATGACGCTGGCTTACGTGCGCTCACTGTTGTTCAGTGAGACAATCTAGTACTCGTAGTCGTTCTCGTCCTAGAATCTAAAGCTCTCTAATACCACGGGTTGTACACCTAAAGGGGTCAGGCTGGGATAGTGGTCGTCAATCACACCTTCCACATCCGCGATCATTGTAGTTGCAGTCGAGTTCAACCCGACTCGAGGGCTTTCTTTCGTATCCCCCGTAATCTTCGCCAGAAAACGACCAAACACATAATAAGCTTTGCAGTGACGGGATGTATAACTTGCTGTACTGACAATACGTCTTTTCGGTTTCTGTATCAATATTTGGATCGATTTACTGTCCCGTCCCGAATGTAAGCTCGATTTTGACAGTGTGTGGATGTCTTTTCAGCTGTGCCGACTCGAGCGAATCAGCGCTGGGGTAGACTACCGCCAGGAATTGCTTACTGAGTGTCCCCCAATATTTGTGTCTGAGAATTGCTCTCCTCCGAGCGATTCACTCATTATGCTTATCAGCCTCTGTGGTGGAAAGGTAACGAAGCTTCCATTCTTTCGGATACTTTTTTTCCCTCTCACAAAAAGTGAGGCGAATTCATTTCTTTATTCATGTTCAATCAAAAGTTAAACAATCACAGCTTCATTATTCTTTCGATACTTATGGTTGGCTGATCAACTCACTGACTGTTAGCTTGACTGTTTATTCGCTTTGAACAAGGATAACGCATAAAACGTCACCTTTGAAATCTTCTTTCGGTGGTAACTTGCCTCTCATCAACTCGTTCCACAGGCATACCAAATGTTTGTTTCTCAGTTACGAAACTGATGACGTTCCAATAGTTAACCCATCGTTTGACTGATTGACTGCTGTATTGACTGACTTTCTAATTGATTAATTGCTTGATTAACCTTCTCTTACCACCGACCAGGCGAATTTTCCCACAGTAGGGAAATATTGATAGCTTTGCCTCTCTTTACCAGGTGAGCTCTTCTGTAAGGAAAGCTGGCATCTGCCTTGGACCAATGACACGAAGTACACAAGCTGTCAACATTACTGAACAATGGCTGCTAGGTGACTGGGAGAAAATAACTATTATAAGAATCTGTTCTCGCCCCAGTTATGTTGCCTGTTGCTTTAAATTGGTGCGATGCGTACGTGAAGGCACGGTCGAACTTCACCTAAGTTACACTTCAGTGGCGGGGACAGGCTTTTTTTTAGGGGGGGGTGGGGTTAGAGAGCAAAATTAATCAAGTCCCGAAAGGTGATTTAGAACTCAAAAAGGAAAAAAAACCCAAACAAATTGTTTGAT
The DNA here is from genome assembly GCA_014633955.1 of Acropora tenuis. Taxonomy (NCBI): domain Eukaryota; kingdom Metazoa; phylum Cnidaria; class Anthozoa; order Scleractinia; family Acroporidae; genus Acropora; species Acropora tenuis. The sequence continues at coordinate 480,042 of BLAZ01000324.1, read as the reverse complement.
ATTTAGTCTTTGTTTTCTAGACTGCATTACCCAGCATGTCGTCATGCCCTTTACAGACTACGCTTTGAATACTCCAGCCAAACGCCGAAGAGAAACAAGTCCCAGCTACTAAAGATTGTACAGTAAACACCGCCACCAAGAGACTGAAGTATCTAGCGATTACAGAAATGCACAAAGGTTGAAGTGCAAACATTTCGCATGCTGATGTCCAGAACTTTAACAATCATGTCTTGCACGCTTTCCAAGAATTTGTTGCTAGGCAACAATTAAAATAAGGCAAGGTCTGGTTTGTTAACCATAAACGAGGTTCGGGGTTTTGAGTCGCAAAACACTCTTAACTATATTCACTTCCCAAGGTGTTTGCTTCTCAGTGTTGCTGCCATGGTTTCGGCTTATCCATCACAGATATTTGGCTGGAAAAGCTTTCCAGCGCTACTCAAAATTCACTGGTGCAGTGTTGTGGCTTTTGGTATTTGATGTCAAATATTTTCTTAAACAAACGCACAGAGACTTTTGTTGACGTTACTGGCAAAATCGCTCCTATTGTGTCAACACTTAAGGCCAAGAAAGTTCTCTTGCAGAGTGTTGTTCTTTACAAGGTTTCAAATGCAAGGATTATTCCAAATATTTCCGTGGAAATATATCCGTTTTGTAAGGCATTCAACATTTTAAAGCTACTTTTATCTATGGTGTTGAAGAGGCACTGTTAAGCGAAAGTGGAACTGTAAAGAAGTGATTTTAATTGCATCGTAGCCTGTAGCTAAAATTTTTAGATTTAAAATTTAAGATGTCCCGTCATCTTTGGCGGAAAGCTCTCGTAGATCGTAAATGTTTTAGAATTTGATGAAACCTGCACCTTTCAGTGTTTGTTTAAATTTGTCACAAAATGTTTTTGCTCTCTCTTTACAAGCCAGAATAAAGAAGTATATTGTCGGTATGTCGAGCAGTTCTGATTCGTTCGAAACAAAGTGTCTCGTAAAGGGTAAATGAAAGGACACTAATTTTCCCTATGAAGGAAATACCCAATTCGTTCCTAGCTAGTTTTTAAGTTTAACACGAACGGAATTCAATGAAACCAATCGATTATACTTTTGATGTAATTTAAGTTTATTGTGACGTCACGACGAAATAAATTAGTGAATTCACAACTGTGTCGCCCGTGAGTCTTAACTAACAAAGACGACCAGTTTTGGACATCAGTTTTTTTGCACAAGTCTTTCTTTTATTTCTCGAATAGTATGGGAACGATTTAAGATCGATGATACCGCCGACTAAGAGTTTCAAAAGTCCTCATTTTCATGGGGCTTGAAATTAAAACTGAATCAAAGACAGCATTGCTGAAAATAAAAACCGTAAACACAAACAAAACAACAAAAAAAACACTCACACCAAACGCAGCTGTCATGTATAGTCAAGATAAGAATAAGTCATGAATCATAAGATCGTTTTTTCTTTAATTCCGAGCCAAATGTACAGTTATTAACTATGTATAGTCAGCGATTTGTTTTCGTTAAGAATAACTTTTGTAATATCTCGAGTGCCAGGTCTTGGTTTAGTTTAGCGCATTTTGGTGCACCTGCGCACAATAAAGAAAGAACAAGCATTTGTGAACGGCCCCTATAACGAAACGGCAGCTTGAACTGGGCTAAGAACTCTTACCATAGAGCGAAACAGCAACACAAAGATTCTGACCGGATGAAGCACGGTTGAAAAGAAACATTGTCTCGGCATCAAATAATTATAGTAAGGAGATTAACCAACCTAGACGACTACGGCGACAAGAATGTCACAAATTTGGACGTTTGGCCATGAAAAACAATAGTTCAGCATGCTTTGCACGTGCCTTTTTTTATTTCTAAACATTTCGCAGACGTTCTCGTTCTTTCCATGACGTGTAATGACCTGCATACTGCATACTGATGAGAAATTTGCAATCTTGTCCTCTAATCTATGAAGCGCTGGTTCCAATTTGATTCCAGGATAGTTGGAAAACATTTTGCAAGCGTAATGACTTGGAATAATTGAGAAATTATCGCAGAAACGCGATTTTCAGATGACGTTCTCACTTCCGTCGACGTCGTCTCTGCCTAACGTCTCTATTATCAGTGGCTCGCAGAATTTGCGCACGTGACAACACTTGCCCTGAAAAGTGCTTCTTAGCCTAGCTATACAGCATAAAATAATTATCGTTCTTACCAGCACAGGGTTCTGCGTTTGTATCGCTTCAATCCCAGTTTAAAAGCCACCCGTAGTGGCTTGTCTCCTGAAAAAGAGATAAGCGTTGTACATAATTAATATTGAGATATTTATACAATCACCTGAGCTTCTGGGGATCACATTTCATTGCAACTGTTGAGATGATATACACATCGATTCAATTCATTTTTATAGCACTTGACCGCGGAGCAGTGATTGATATGTTGTGGATGGCCTGTATGGTAGGCATCATCTCATGCTAAAAAGAAGAAACGATTCGCGGTTTTATTACCAATGATTAAGAGCTAAAGTGCACCCGGTTAGAATTTTTCGCTGTTCCTGTGCCGGCCCATCTTTATAACTAAGGGCTAATGCATAGATAGGCTTAGAAATGTGGCACTGTGCTTTTCCCCCTTATCATTGACCATTCAATCGATTTCCGCTGTCGTATGGACAACTTTGTGGCTTTAACACTGTGTTCGACATTCGCTCTATCTGTAGTATATTCACATACCTTTTTCCACACAGTTCCACTATAAATCGCAGTTGGTTGCATAATTTAGAACCGAAAAACAAAACTATGGTTGGGTCCAACGGTGGTCCGACTTCATGCAGCAAAGATTTGGCTAAAACAAAAATCAATACAATCCGAGGAGACAATGTCAGATTCCCTTGTTTGCATATAATTAGTAGGAGAAGTTTTGTCGAACGCAAGCGGGATACACGATGCTGTTACCGATCCAGCGAAAGAAGACCTAAACTTGGTTTACATAGACGCTGTGTAATCTGAAATCTGATCCATTCCACAAATATCCCCATAGAGAGGGGGTTAGGTACTTTCTAAGTCCCCGCTCCATCCTGGGATGAAATTTCGTAAATAATAATGTTTTAACAGAGCAGGTAAGATGTGATCCGTTGGGTTTTTTGTTTTTTGTCACACATCTGACCCAGTAACCTCTCCCTAATGTGTCTCCGCAGTCCATGAGTCCAATCCAGGGTTTAGTTATAGCAATCATCATAATAAATCGTCTGACATTCGGTAACCCACTAACCGCTCGCTAATGTGCCTCCGCAGTCCATGAGTCCAATCCAGGGTTTAGTTATAGCAATCATCATAATAAATCGCCTGACTTTCGGTTTATCTGAAGTGGAGGCGTGAACTTGCAAACAGCTAAAGCAGCTGTGAAAATCAACTGCCAGACATAGATTCTTTACTAATCATC
>BLAZ01000324.1:434123-436623 GCA_014633955.1 Acropora tenuis | reverse complement strand
AACGTCGCCAGGACACCTAAACCAAAACAAGGCTTAATTTTTCGCTTGGCCAGTTACAATAAATGACCCAGGTGCTCCTCTTTTAAACTTGCCTAAATCTATATATTATTTTTGTGGGCTCCGAGTAATAATCGTTCATCATGACCTCTTTGTTTGCCTCTTCTTTCAGGTGTTTGACGCTCGCGATGCAAGGACTGCGAGAGAGATGTTCGATGTCCTGATGAGACATTTGGAGTTCTCTCTTAACAAGGGCAACTTAAGATCAGCAGCCACCATTTTTCCTCAAAGGAGTGAAGCAAGTAAGGATTTCCGTATATGGAATTCCCAACTGCTCGGCTTTGCTGGCTATCGGCAACCCAACGGTGCTGTGATCGGTGATCCAGCTAATGTGATCCAGCTAATTCACCGAGGTAAAATTTAATCATTAATTAATAAAGACTTGATTATGCGTGTAAGCCCAGTTGAGCAGAGTTTCTTGCTGGCGTGGACTGCTTTCATTCGGCATTCCAAGTAGCATGCATAAGTTTCAGTCATTGTTTCAGTTGTTTTAATTGGAAACGAATGTGCAAAGACCCTTTTGAACATTTGATTTTTGTCGTAGCAACCCGATGAAACTTTTTTTTGGGAGAGTACTATATATATTTTGCCAGGTGAGAGCAGCCTTCTTCAGCCTAAAACTGACACATGTACGTAAACTGAATGCAATTTCAGCGCGATTTTAGAAGCGATTTGTCGAGGCTTCATTGAAAGACTTTCGAGCTTGAAAGAAACTTGCTACAACTTGCTCAGGACAAGAATTGAATGGAATTGTTATGAGAAAAATCGCATGATCACACTGGCCTTAAGACTTCATAGGCGACACTGTGTGAAGTCTACACAACCTCTGATCTCGTTCTGTGGTTAGGGAAATGTGGAGCATATTTAACAACAAAAAACAAAACTTTTGCACAGAGTGTTTCCATTTTCTCTTCATTTCGTAGATGTTCGGACCACATATGACCTATTTTGCTGTGTGTAGACGATTTTTTCCTCTTGTCTCCGAACCACTGATACCAATTTAATTCCAATTCCATTAGAACACATTTTGCAGATATCCTGACTAAGAAGTATTCAGAAATTATTGCAGAAACGCGGAGTTTTCAGATGAGATTTTTTAAGTCCCTACCGTCTTCAAGACGACGACAGAAAAACTGAGATGACCAGACAAAATCAGAGAAAAGAAGTTAGCCCGTGATATTGATGTGTGCTTTTGTTGTTATATGTTTTTGTCTTTTTTTTTTTTACCAAGATTTGTCAGTCGCTGGGTTGGAAAGGAAATGGCGGTAGATTTGACATCCTGCCCCTGGTGTTACAAGCCTTTGGAGGACGCCCCGAGGTCTTTGACATACCCAATGATCATGTTTTTCGTGTGAAACTAAAACATCCGAAGTAAGTCTATGTTATATTAACTTTTGGAAGTCATAAGGCAGAAGCACTAGCCAACGAAGAGTGAACTCTCGGAACTCATCCAGTTAAAAAAAGGGGCCAAGAAAGAAACACTTGCCGATTAGATTACGGAGCTGACTTTTCAAACGATAGCCCTTGGCCCTTCGCTCTGACAGCTTCTTAATTAACTAACGGTGGAAATTAGACCCTTTTGATGTCGAATTTTCGTGTTTGCTCGGCACCACAGTTTAGAAGCTAAACCTTTCATTTGTCTGACTTTGTTTAAGACATTAGGGTAAGACCCAATAATCAGGACCGTATCAACTTTTATCAAAGCCTATTCAAGAAATGTGCTATTTTTAGACTAACACAGGATTCTAATCCATTGCAAGCACCCGTTTTCTCGATAGATACCCTTGGTTTGAGAAACTGGGTTTAGAGTGCATGGTTCGCCATTCCTGCTGTGTCCAACATCATGCTAGACGCTGGAGGTCTGGAATTCACAGGCACTGCTTTCAGTGGTTGGTGAGTTTTATATTTCAACATTAGTATTTAGAAGCAGTTTTTCTCTCTGTCGTTGCGTCTTATCCTTCTTTATTGTGCGCTAAGAGGAAAACACGAAATAAGTGACCGCTCCAAGTTTTAAAGCGAACAAATCACGCGGAAGGAGGAAATTATGAGAAAATTCGCAGGCATCTATCAGATCTATCGAGGTCAGATTCGGTCGGGAGATTTGTTTCTCTACGGTCTGTTTCTCTGCACTCTTGACGTTCTGAGTTAACGAGTGGTGACTCGCAGCCAAAGGTTAATGGTCCTTACTCGTGTAGGACGTAACCTATTCTTTCCCTGATTTAGGTATATGGTGACAGAAATCGGAGCAAGAGATTTGGCAGACGAGCAACGCTACAACATGTTGGAGGTGAGAAAACTGATGAAAGACTTTGGCATCAGATAGGGGCAAGGGTTTTGATTTTTTAGGCTTCACTGTTATACTGTTGGCGTCGCGCAGTCAATTTCGTTTCGCCCAACAAAAGCGGCACTACTTATTTCTGTCAAGCTGCTCTCAAATAAATGT
>BLAZ01000324.1:421623-424123 GCA_014633955.1 Acropora tenuis | reverse complement strand
CTTACTGGCCAATAGTTGTTTGTTGGACAGCATCACCCAGCAGATTACCATAAAGGCCAGTACTAACAAAATCTATGGAGTTATTCGGTGGATAGTCACTTATCCAATTGAGAGTGGTATCCTGTGGACAAATCATAACCCATTGGATAAGTACCACGAGAACCTGTGGGGTTATCCATTGCATAGTGACTTAACCGATGGGTAGTGCCATCCACTATTTGAACTGCCTGGTGGGATGAACATTGTTATGTTTATTTTGTGCATTGCAAACGCTGGTTTCAGGCTTACTTAAACACCCTATTCCTTAACCTTAAATTTTCATTGTTAATTAAAGTTAGAAGTTTGTGCTTTGAAAATATTTGAAACCAAGTTGCAAACGTTTCTAGAATAGCCCCTGGTAACTTTCAATCATTTTTAAAGACAGAAATCAGAAGCTACTTGCTAAAAATGTCTCAGGGCGCCCATCATAAGTTAGAAGTGGTTTGCCCGAAAGAACTGGTCCTCATCGGTGTAAAAGGTCAAGGCTGGTCCGCGCGTTTACTCACGTGATCCTTGCGTGGAATACAGGCAAGAGCTAATATACGTATTTAGCTACGAAACTTTCAAGCATCACGCCAACATTTCTTCACGACTCTCTCTAGACGGAGGAGGACGATACTCTGTTTTTAAATGACTTGAAAGAAGAATTTGTATTTTTTCCTTTCAGTTATTTGTATTTTTTCTCGGCGTAAATTAGCGAAAATTGCGGAATACTTCAAATTCACGACTCCCCGCTATCGGTGCCGCTGGCTTCAGGAGTCATTTGCAGATGACGTCATAATATTTGAGCTTCTTACTAATTTGCCAGCTCCAAGAGAGCATAAACATTTGGTGATCCTCCACGGCATTGAACAGGGAAAACAGATGGCTGTGACGGTCTGGGCCCAGATTTGCCGTCAGATATCTGATCGCACACTTCTTACGTTGTGCACAGGGCCGAGGGAATTTAGGGACCCCTATTTCATGAGCAAGGTCCGTTTGGCCAGAACCAGTTCACCCAGTTCTCAGTTATCTCCCACATTCCACTTACGGATGGACCAGTCTGGCCAGGCGGTTCTGACAAATGATAAGCGCTCTTTATCAGAACTTGTCAGACCGGATTGCATCAGTTCTGCAGAACTGAGCTTTGTTTCTGACCAAGCTGCTTCTAGGTTTTAGGGATGAACGGTTTCAGTGCGCATGAGTAGTCCTCTCAATTCGGCAACACTGACGTCGATCTGAAAATTGGGGGGCGCTCTTTTGTAATGCTTTGAATTTTAGAAGGAGATTCTTCGAATCGTTAACCCCAGTTTTAGGATTTTAAGTTAATTGTATGTGAACTGAAAGCCCTTTAATTTATGGTAGATCGTAAAAAAATCGTTTGAATCTTAAACGATAACGTGACTTGGATCAATTCTTTCGATTCCGGTAGGCAAACAAAGTGGAAAAATGACGTGGAAGCCATTCAATCGACTTCCCGCAGGCTGCACATTAACAGAGGCACTGACAAGATACCTCGATATCACAGCTGTTGCAACACCACAGATGCTCAAGTATTTAGCAAAGCTGGTATGGCGATGAATTATTTCTTGTCATTTGCAGCATTCCAGCATATCTGAGGACCCTGAAAATCGGGGAAACTTGTTACGAGAATGTTACTAGGCTTCCTGCCTCGGCAATTTTCCGTAATTAATATACCGACAGGATGAAGTTTTTGTCTACTTTGTGTAAACGTCACAAAGTTTCCCCTGACGCTTACCCTCCTGCCCAAAGAGTAGCACGCACACAGGGATACCTTGTGATACCTATAGCGTAACCTGAATCTAATTATGTGGCTGTATTGAAGAGGCCCAAAAACAGACCAGACAAATAAGAACACCGGCTTCGCTCGTCAAGCACAGTGTCACGCGAATGAAAGGTTTAATTTCTGTTAAAAATAAAACCTGTGGTGTCATGACCCTGGGGAAGAAAAACACGAAAATTTCGTATCAAACAAGTTAATAAGTGTCAAATTTCTACAGTGGAGAAAACAAACCGCAAAAAGGGAAAGAATGGACTGATTATATCGCACCACTGCAACCACAACCAGGTCAAGTTTAAGTGGTTTTTACTTCCTGGTGGAACACTTCCAAAAGTTCCCAATAATTTGTAATGAATGTGCTTTTTTCGTATGAAGATAACACTACCACAGTCAAAAGTCTCTCAAGTCTACTTTAATGGCTGGTCTCTCAAGTCTACTTTAATGGCTGGAAAATTACGTTTTAGTACTGCCATCTGTTGCTACTTTGATGAATTTGGCGTGTAAGTTGTGACCATGTTAACACGCGTTATTTTGAGCTGCGTGTTTTTGCTGTTTTTATACCATCATAGCAGCTATTGTATTTCTAAAACTAAACACAGTACTTTCAAATGTCATGGTGGACTTTGGAAAACAACTGAAAGATCTACAAACCACAATCTACTCTCCAAAATGTTGTTTTTA
>BLAZ01000324.1:364445-366945 GCA_014633955.1 Acropora tenuis | reverse complement strand
TGACTGAGGAAACTACTTTTTGCGGCAGTTCAAAAAAAAGTCTTCAATTCGAGTCATCTATTATTCAGCCCTAATTTGCTTTAACGTGACTTTTTATTAACATTTAAAGAAAAAGATTCAATTTTTGTTTAACGCATGCGTAAAAGTTACTCTCTTTAAAACGAACCCCACTTCTGTAATTAGAAGTATTAGTTTCGCAAGACATCGGCTGGAAGGTATTTATTTTTCATTCTTGAATCTTACTTTCTTTTGGAGTAAGGCTAGGGATGGTGAAGCAAGAAAATAATCCATAAGAAAAACATACCATTTAACCCGTAGAGAGGTTGCCAATCGTATTGTCATAAGGAAACAAGAGAAATTTTGGAGTTAAAGCGAAATACATAAACGCGAGTTCAGTTCCCTTCTTGTCCTTAACCTGTTCTTTTTACCCCAAATTTACGTTAGAAAAAATTAATTAAACATTTTCTATGAACTGCTTTGTCTTTTTCCTCTTTGTTGATAGATTGACTTCTACGTTTATTGATCCGCGCACGAACTTCTTTCCATCATTATTAGTTCAGTGTTTAACCTTGTTATATTTGATGTTGAGTTGTTGCCAATCAACAGCAGACGGATTGAAAGGCACCACTGTTCACAGTCCTTGTAGCCAATCACATCATGGGTACATTGCAGGCAACAAATATTGCGTTCCTGCTGACCCATCAGATCGGCGATTAAAGCACTATAGAGATATATACAATCCACCGCAATAACGCCCTCTGCTCATCACTTGATGATGCTGTGCATCGTGCCGCCAAGTCAAAATAGGGCAGAAAAAACTGCGCTGAATCAAATTACTACTTTCAAATCTGAAGTTTAATGTTCGGTCTCTCGAAGGGCTAATGCTCGAAAAGTTGACTTTATAATCTTTTTAGGCGGTAAAACTGACTCTTGTACACTCAACATATACCAAATATTTGTTCTCACTTTCCCACTGTCACGGTATACCACAGTTTGTAAACTAAACCCTCCATTCAGCTATTTACAGCTCCTGCAGGGGACGTGGCCAGCTTTTTTAGTTGTTTTAGGCCCGTAAGAAATTTTCTCAAGAAATTTTAAGTGTCTTCCAAAATTTACGAGTCATCTTACCTGGAAAAGTCAGGTAGGATGTAAAAAAAGTATAGACCTGGGCCTACGGGCCAACAAGCTGTCTACCCCCCCTTCCTGCAGTGAGAACCAAATGGAATGTTAAATTCTATAAGGTCACTGTTGAAAAAGGGTCCCTACAGGTTTGATATAACACATGGTACGTGGATTTATTTTCGGTATCTGACTTTTTAAATAGGGAATTTAGTCCCAAGAACGTCACCTCATCAGTGGCATGTATGCGGTGTCACTTGCCCTGTTTTTGTCTTTTGACCAATATCAACCACAGGTTGAAGAAAAGTGTTTGCAGGTTCATTTGCTATGATAACACAAAGTAGGTGGATATAAACCTTCAGCATTTGACTTTTTGACTTTTAAAATGAGGGGGTTTAGTCCCTTGAACAACCACCCCAGTCTAAACTTGGTGGTAGGAATGTCTCTCATGAGCTAGTACCTCTTACAGGGATTGTAAGAACAATTTATTTACATGCGCAAAAATCAGCCTTGAGAAGAGCTTTTAAAAGGAAACGCTGAATGAAGACTAAAATGATTGCGCTAAATAGAACTGGGAATTCGTTACTGCGTTTGGTTAAAAAAATCTCGGGTTTAGCTAGGAGATCTGAGTTTCTGTAGCACCCGCAAGTGCTAACTCCCTTGCTTGAGCTCATCATTTATTGACTAGAGGACATCCATTTAGGACGAAGCCAGGTGCTCAGACTCTCTTCATGGCATTAGCAGGAACATATGTTCCCCCTGTATCGCCCATTGAAGCGAGCTTTGCTCAACCTGTCACCATGTGTAGAGTTTGCGTAGTTCTTTTATTTTGAATGATCTTTGAATTTCTCTCAGTTGTGGGATGAATTTTGGCGGATTGAACCGGTGTATTAGTTCATCTTTTGCTACAAATAGTGATGTTCTAGAGGGCCAAAATTGATAATGGTGATGGGTATTGTAGTCAATTAATCAGCCTTAGCAGTAAGTGCGACTGCGTATGAACGAAATTTTTTTTTTCTAGTGAGTGTTACCCTTTCTTCCAACTGAACTTGGTCCATCCAAGTTGACGAGAAAAACGAGTCACGCTAGCTAGTATCTCTCTGCTTTTAATTATCAAGTTCAGATCACCTGTGATTGAAACTTTTGAGGCTTTAGTAGTTAATTCACCGAAACGTTGTGAAGTATCGCAATGGAAGAAACTTCCATCCGCGCTGAAAACCTTATATATAACTATTCATTTTCAGTGCACTTGATCAAGAGGTACACTATCTTACTGGTCTCTTTGCCCACATAACGTCTACTTTACAGCAAAGGATAGTCCAGCCAATCTGCGAGATGCACGACTTGCCATATTGATCACTGCTACAATATAACATTGTCG
>BLAZ01000324.1:349445-354445 GCA_014633955.1 Acropora tenuis | reverse complement strand
TCTTAATTGGTGCTTTTCTGAGCTGCAGGTCATTTCGGTGTCTTAGGTGTTTGTTTTTCCCTTTTAAACTTTGAACGTCTTTCGTCTTCTTTCTTTTTTTTTTGTAGTCATCGAGTGACAACAATTTTACGTCAACTGGCACTGGTTTGCCCACAATAAAATTTGACACTGAAGCTCATTCTGACATTGCAAAATAGAAAATGTACAGAAACAAGAGCATCATCACTGATTTAATACATACCAATTAACTCCATCTCACAGCTGTAGCAGAACTTTCCATTTTGCATCACTTTCCTGACAATCCTGGCAAAAAAATATGCTACCGATGACAACAAGAGCGACAACGAGTTGAAAGGAAGACATCGGAGAGAAAATGGCGAGAATGATGAATTACAGTCAGGGGCTAATGCCCAGTGCCCACCCAGGCTAATGCGCGTGCACAGGTTTGAATTTTCTACGGAAGCGTTCCAATTCTACGGAAGTGCTGAAGTGCTACGGAAGAGGCAAGAGTTCTACGGAAGAGCGCTACATTTCTACTGAACAGCGACGGCTTATACTACGGAAGAGCTACATTTCTACGGAAGAATCTTACGACTGTTTCCATAGAACAGCTCTATTTCTGAGGAATGATCGCGGAGTTACGAGGAACGATGGCAGAATTCTAAAAATAACAGTTACATTTTTACAGAACGACACTACATTTTCAAGTAGAAGCGTTGCCCCTTTAGGGCGACCGTAAAATAGCGATCACAACTGCTAGGATCATACACTGAAACAATGACTTTCCACAGCGCTTTTTTCATCTCCGTGACATCATAAACACTTTATATTACATGCTATGCAAGATGGAAGCTAAAAGTTACCTCAAATGTGAGGATGCTAGCTTGGGCAAAAAAATAATTACTTACAAAAAAAAAAAAACATTAAAAAAAAAAAAGAAAAACCAAAACGATTTACAGAATAATAAAAATAATTAAGAGTACTTAACTCAAGGTATACTTTCCTGAATGGTTTGCTTTAAAAAAAAAAAAAACACAATTATTGATTACGTTTTATGTCGAATAGTAATAAGTTTCAGAGTTTTGGGACACACAGACGGATATGTAGGATAGTAAGATGATAAGAAAAAACACTAAATCCCAACCAAGTACAACCTATGGTTACTTCTGAGTTTGGTAACGTTATAACTTTTCCAGACCTCTATTTTTACTGATACCTCAGAAATGTGATCGTTATCAGGGTTAGGAGTATGTTTGTGCTGTATTGTCTTTTGTTTTATTCTCCAATCAAAGACTGTGTCTGGAAAGGTACAGGATATTTTGAGTAACTCTGTAACGCTTCCAGGCCACTCTTGTTACTGGTCTCTGTGACCTGTGGCTTGTATTGTTATCAGATTTAGAGGTATTGTTTGCATTGCATCATTGTTCTCCAATTACAGACTGTGTCTGAAGAGGTACAGGGTTCCTCTCTTACTTTCATGGCAAATAACCAAAATGATCTCACAAACGTCTACAAGATGTACGTTTTGCTCTCTGCCTACTATTCTACATCTGGTAATGTCAAATCTTGAAAAATTGAAAATAATAAAAATCTTGAAAATACCCAAGGCATAGTAAATAGTTAAATTTTATCCTAATAATCATCACTGGACACCTAAGCAAGTTATGGACGGGAAACATGAAGCTTTACCATCACTTCTAAGGTGATGAGCTGTGTTCTGATGAAGAACTAATGCTTGAACGGTCAGCTATTTATTTATTTCTTTCACTCTTGTCGATCTTTGCTGTGATAATTGGACCTTTATCAACTTGCTTTGTAAATATTAATCTCTAACTTTCATAATACTTTCCTCCACCATCGATGTAGCTAGCAACAGAGTTTCCTGAGTCTCTACATTTGTAACCTACATTTATATGCTATGTATGTAAAAGCAGGAAAGGTGAATTAAAATTTGCCATAAGGATACCGTGGATAACAGCTGCAGTACACAAAAACTAAACAGTTTATTTCTTTTTCGGTGATTCAATCACTGACCTTTGTGTGGTTGAAATTGGTTTGGATTTCTCATGAAAGGTTAAACCATAGCTAATATCATCTACGCTGTTTTAAAGCAAGGCCCTTTCAAGAAAGCATACTGGCACCAGCTGTTTAAAGAGTCATTTAAATAGGGATAAAACGTCCAAAAATAAATCGCTAAAATGGTACTCATTTACTGTGACGCAATTGTGAGACAAATGATTAACTCAGTTGTAAATTATGATCGGACAGTAGTGATTGGAAGCGGTTTGATAAAATGTTGTGTAGCTTGTGGTTCTTGAGGGTCGAACTAAAAGGCAGTGGAAACGAAACGAAACCAAGAAAAGACGCTACTTAAACGAAGAGCTGATGGCTAGCGATTAAACGACTATAAGGAAATCAATCCATGAAACTAAATAATGAAAGAAGCAATAAACTAAAGAGAGCGTAAAACAAAATTTTTTTGTACTTGAATTACTTTGGTCTAGCTCCTGATGTGCTTGAGAGAAGGTATGGCAATCGAAGCAATTACTGAAACTAGACAGCACGATCTAACAACGGCAACTCAGCAAAAGGAGCCTGCTTTTGTTGAGTCAAGTTGCCATTGTGAGATCGTGCTGTCTAGTCTCCAATAAGGATGTAATACGAGAAACAAACCACAGTCAATTATATCATGAGTAGGCAACAATTATAGTAAACTGAAAAACGTGACATTAAACATTATCTAAAACGAAAACGATTGCGTAGCTAATAGTCATGTAAACCAAATCAAAAAGAAATAAAAACGGCGTTTGAAAAGCAACAAGGGCTACCTCTACTAACATGCACGTGAAGGTATGTTTACAAATGGCGTGAATGCGGCAGTAAACTGATAGTCTAAAACAGGGTAAACCTAGCTCGACCTTTTACATGGTAAAAAGTTAACCCTCCAAGAGGGGTAACCCTAGCGAGCAGATAGGGTGACCTTCCTCCAAGGATAACCTTACTTGGTATGTAAACGAAACCTAGGAAGACAATAGAAGAGGTTAACATGGTAAAACGTTAACCCTCTGGGAAGGGTAACCCTGACGAGCAGATTGGGTGACCCTCCTCACAACATAAGGCCCTACCTGGTACGTGAACGAAACCGGGGAAGACAACCGTTCTAGGAGGGTTACCCTCCCTCTATGTAAAAAGGACTTAACATCCTGCCTTGCTGAAACGAGTGTGCACGTGCTTAGCGTCGGTTGCGGAAGTTGGCGGTGTCTTGCTGGCGGCTGGTAAGTTTAACTTCAAGGGGTTTCGAAAACATGTCATATATTACGCCCAGCTCTTCCTTTTTCCTTATTTAGAACAAATAAGATATACACTGTCTGCACATCTTGGTAAAAACCCATTGTTTTCCTTTGAAACGAATTCTTAAATGTCTGTAGAGGAAACTGAAAAATTCCCCAATCACTGAAACATGTGGACCTCGTAAATTCTTGATTCAGAACAGGGAGTTCGGACGGCGGACTTTCACTTGATGTTTTCTACACATTTGTCAGTTTTGGCTTGTGAATACGTCATCTGGTCAGTAGAAAAGCATGGATAATAGCCCTAGCGAAAGAGAAAACTGGACCAAGGACACTCTTTTCACTAAGACCATCTAATCTGGTAGCCGAGACCCTTCAATATATTTTTTTTATTTTCAACTTTTGATTCTCGCCAGGTAGATAAAATCTATCAGCACTGCTGGAAAGGGCATCTAAAAATTGGTAAAATGGCCAAGTTTGAGAGTCCCACCTTTCAAAATAGCGAAAATATGGCTCTTCAAAGTTGGGAAATTTTACAGACATTTGTACGTGCCGGGGCAAGTTCACCACCCTCCTCCCTTCGGCATACAGAGGTCTGTAAAATTTAGCCACTTTGCAAATTTAAACTATAATTTGCGATTTTAAAAGATATGCCGATACAATACCGCTTCAGCCGAAGGGAACTATTGGATGGAATGGGCTAAGCAGATTTTGCATTAAATCTTATTGCCCGCAAACCATTGTGTACCATTAAAGCAACCTGCGTTAAGGACAAAACTAGGAGATCCCTTTTGAAGATTATTCTGGCTCTGATCAGGCAATTTTTTCGCTTGCTTAGACAAAATAAAATTTCACAGGTAACGGGAAACGAAACGAGCGATCCTATATATTAAAAATAACTCAGCTACAATTGAGCTTGATCACACTTTTTTTGTTAAAAGTGTCTCTCACAATTTATCCTAGGCTTACTAATCCAGGTTTCCCCAATTTCGTCCACTCCAGAATGGCCGGATGCTGTTTTTATTTAATACTCCACCGTTTAAGTTTTAGAGGGATCACCAACTCGTTTCAGCGAAAAGGTAAGTCGCAAAACAAGGCTTAGCACAAATTCCACTCTCAGCTTTTATCCTTTGTCAGCTAAAGATTTATATGCTGCGTGCATGTTTGGGCTTTCTCAGTCCGTGCCTCAGAGTCGATAGAACTCAACTGGCTGACGATCGTCCTGTGAAAAAATTTTGATGAAAAGTGGAGAGGACGAAAATCGCCGAACTGGTAAACTCTCATTTCATTTCTATTCTTTTTTTTTAACTAGAATTGCATGTGATACAATTGAATTACAAATCATGACCTAGTTATCACTATGCTAATGGTGATCGATTTGGTTCTTATTCATCACCGATTTTTCCACTTTTCGTAACAGTTTCTGGCCCTTTAGTTTGAATTGAGACTTATCATGGCTAGCAAACTGCAACTTAACTTAAAAACTATTCTAACGAGAAACATGAAAAGTTACTGACAAATATATCAAGGATGGATAACAGTCAATCGGCTATAGCACGAAAATGATTTTTGTTTTTAGCGAAGCATCTTATATGAGTTTGCATTGAATACTCTATTTGGCATAGTATTGCTGCGAAGTCACCAGGGTTCGCAGCAGACTAATTTCGTATGTGACAAGCCTGGGTTGCCTGCGCCAGAAGCTAAGTTTTG
>BLAZ01000324.1:341945-344445 GCA_014633955.1 Acropora tenuis | reverse complement strand
GCACAGACAGAAAATGATCTTTCGCTAAACTTAGTATTGGAGCGAGGAACCTTCAGTAGTCCCCTAGATAAAGATCGTAATGGACGCAGTGGTATCTGTCCAGTAGTTTAGTTATATACATCGGCGCAAGCTCATTAAGCGCCTTAAATGTCAATAACAAGATCTTAAAAACAATGCGTTGATTAACAGGGAGCCAATGAAGCTGGATCAACAAAGGGGTTGCTTGGTCATATTTCTGTTTGCATAGAATCAAACGGGCAGCACAGTTTAGAACAGCTTAAGTTTTGCAATGAGATATTTAGGAAGTCCATACAGCAGTGCATTCCCATTATCCAACCTAAAGGTAACAAATGCATGGACCAAAGTCTTGGTATTCTCCATGCTCAGATACTTTCATGTACGAGATATGTTATGAAAAAAGGATGCTTTACATATACTAGACACTTGGCCCTCAAATTCATGTGAGAATCAAAAACCAGACCGATATTTCTAACCGAAACAGAAGGGCTGATCTGATCTCCACAAACATTTAACGACGATAATTGGGGCTTGGGGCAGAATTGTGATGCTATCAGTAGTAACTCGGTTTTGTCAGAGTTCAGCTTTAGCTTGTTTGAAGACATCCAATTACTGACATCTTTAACACATGCACAATAAATTTGAGTGTCATCGGCATAGAAGTGGAACTTCATTCCATGTTTCCGAACAATGTCCCCCAAGGGAGTAGTATACAGAAGGTATAAAATCGGCCCAAGTACTGAGCCTTGAGGAACACCGTGCATCACACTGCGAGAAGAAGAATCCGCTCCTCTGATAGCAACATACTGGCGGCGTCCAGTAACGTAGGAGGTAAACCAAGCAAGAGCCTTGCCTCCAATACCAAAATAAATACAGAGTCTATCTAGCAATAACTTTTGGTCGACTCTGTTAAATGCTGCGGACAAGTCCAACAACAGCAGAGCAACTGTTCGGCGTTGGTCGATGGCGTTTAGGATGTCATTTTGAACTTTCAGAAGAGCCGTTGCGGTGTTATGCAGTGACTTATACGCCTACTGAAGCGGTTCACTGAAGGCATTACTATCAACATGCTCAATGAGCTGATAAGAGACTGCCTTTTAAATGACTTAGCATCAGAGCTGACAGTTATACTGGAAAGAATTGTGTTTATCTTCTCCAGAAAGAAAGAATTAAAACGATTTGCCAATACTTCATCAGAAGTGCAGGAAGGGTAACGAGATGCAGGTTTACGATATAAAAGAGTGTCAATAGAAGAAAACAAGACGCGTTGATCACCCTTATTGTCATCGATAACAGAAGAGAAATAAATCTCTTTAGCCGCCTTGATCATTTCATTGACAACTCGACATTGCCTAGTATACAATTCGTGGTTCTTGTCAGTCTTCGTTTTCCGCCATTTCCGTTCCAGTTGTGTACGTTTTCTCTTTGCTTGCCCAATTTCTGCAGTAAACCAAGGCACACGAGGACGACAAGAGACCACACGACATTTCAAGGGAGCATAAGTGTCCAGTAGTGATGCAAGTGTCCGATTGTAACAGGAAAGTAGCTCGTTGAGGTCCAGAGCATCAGCGGATTTTAGTAGCTCAGAGTTTTGAAGATCAACACAAAAATTGTCCATAGACACTGACTTTAAATTTCGGTATGAAACCTTTTCATTTGAGGTACCAGTTTAGCGAAATGCAATTTACATTTTACCGCTATATGGTCGGAAATTCCAGGATCAGATACTTCAAAGCAACTTGCAAAGTTCTCTTCACATCTCGTAATCACAAGGTCAAGCGTATGTCCAGCAATACGAGTACTGCACATATGAGTAGAGATTCTTAGCAATGCAAACATCAATAATTGCTGCAATTGAGTTCCTTTTATCAGTTGACTGCAATCCTTCTTGACGTGAATGTGTCAAATAACCAGGAAGAACCCATCTTCGGTTTTACTATGTTCGTCAACCTGTGCAATTTTAATTTTCCTTGGGGTTACTCGTTTAGGCAAACACTTTCAAAAAGGTTGCAACAATAATCGAGAGGTTGAGACACTGTGTGCGCTAGCATGAAGTGGACGATAAACAAGAGGTTGTCAAAGTGCCCATGAAATGCCTGTCACACCTTATGACGTAATCAGTACCTAATTTGCATAATAAAAAATCTTGAATATCTCTGGAACGAGATGAGATATGACAAAAAGGAAAACACCATTCTTCTTCACTTTTATAGGCCTTTCAAATTCGCCTATTTTTCAATACCTCAATTTTTCATTTCATAGGCACTTGGCATGGTGCGGATAAAAAAGATAGCCGCGTAAGGAGACAACAATGCCACAAGTCACCCTTCTTTTATCGATGTGTGCCTTTGGCTAGTGCCGCGTGTGCATTTCGCCTACATTAAATAACCCCCCCCCCATTTTCTCAACTACGCGTTCATTTTCTTCATCACCAAGAGCAAGACGAACTCTTGGAGAAGGAACGGACGGGGGGGGGGGGGGG
>BLAZ01000324.1:301152-303652 GCA_014633955.1 Acropora tenuis | reverse complement strand
TTATTTATTGTAAGATAGAGCTGACAAGTAATCAAATTGTCTCACTAAGATTAAAGAACACTTTTGTTGCATTATGCGCTTAATTCCTTGTCACAAGACCGTTTCTGCATTTTAAAAATGAGGTGTCTCATTGGTTCCGAGTTGCAAGTGATAGTCTTTCCACCGCCTTTGTATTCTGTTCTTATTTGATTTTTGCTTTTCTCCGCTCAACTTCTCATCACATTTTTCTATTACTGCCACTATACTTTTCCATGTCCTGGGTAGCCATGTCAGATTTAAAAAGTGATTCCATAAAACTTAACCTAGCCCTAACCCTAACCCTAACCCTGACCCTAAACCCTTAATTAAACCTGTCCACAACAGCAACAACGCTATCATGCAAACATTATTAAACTTGCACATGAAACGTGGCCTTCCCAAAATTCCATCTACCAATACCATTTCTAATCATGTTATTTTATAGCGAGCACCTGAGCACATAATCTAAATTAACTCACTTAAAAGATATACTTTACATCGGCGATAATCATTATCGTTTTGAAGGTAAACACGAAACATTGTTGAAGATGAATTATCTTTTGGCATATTTCCTCTACGCTTTTTTAGTCGCACTTATGCGCGCTCAGAGCTGTGTTGAAGAAACCCTCAATTGTAACCAACCCGTGCCGACTATTTTCAAACTCGAAGACGCTTCTTGTCCTTGCAATAAAGCAGACCACACAAGCTAACTGAGTGCGCACGACACGTTGTTCTCATCTCGTCAGTCTCGTTCACGTAGGAAGCATCAGGGAATCGGGTAGAATGATCGACGCAATATTTCGTTAGCCCTTCAGCGAAAGTAAATAGGAATGCTAATGATAAGAAGTTGAAGTATAGGTCCTAGCAAGGAGTCGCGGACAAACTCTTAAAATAAAAAATCAAAATTCTCTATAGCCTTTGTAGAAAAAAGATACTCTTAAATCCACTAGGTTTGTTCTAAAAGTTTGAGGATTTGGCAAGTCTTATCATTTTATGAAATATATATGCAATTCATACTTGTACTGCGGTTGTAGATGAAAGTGAAGAGTAATCATCGCACTGAATTTCCTAACTTATAACGAATTAGAAGGAAGAAGCCTTAAAAATAACAGGGCTTCAATAGGATTCGAACCCGCCACTTCCGCGATACCGGTGCGATATTCGATCAAATGAGCTGTGAAACCACGCGTTGGCAGCGAGGTCATTTTGTTGTTGATATTTTTAATAACGCCATCATGCAAGCATTATTAACCATGCACATGAAACGTGGCCTTCCCAAAACTCCATCTACCAATACAATTTCTAATCATGTTATTTTGTAGCGAGCAGCTGAGCACATAATCTAAATTAACTCACTTAAAAGATATACTTTACATCGGCAGTAATCATTATCGTTTTGAAGGTAAACACGAAACATCGTTGAAGATGAATTATCTTTTGGGATTTTTCCTCCACGCTTTTTAAGTCGCACGTATGCGCGCTCAGAGCTGTGTTGAAGAAACCTTCGATTGTAACCAACACGTGCCGACTATTTTCAAACTCGGAGACACTTCTTGTCCTTGCAATAAAGCAGACCACACAAGCTAACTGAGTGCGCAAGACACGTTGTTCTAGCTCTGTCATGTTATAGACGTTGAGCTGCTCGATGTTAAAACTCGCGACGGTATTCCGTGTCATGGGAACAACAGACCTTAGCGCAAGGGGCGGGATCACCAAAGGCGCATGCGCGGCTCAAATGTCACTAAAGAATAAAGAAGGAATGAACCTAGTACCATGCAGAGAGCTGTATTTTGACGAAACGCACGACCAATGATCGATATGAAAGAAATGACAAGCTAAAGTGCGCCTGACACGTTCGTGTCTCGTTCACGTAGGAAGCATCAGAGAATCGCGTAGAATGATCGACGCAATATTTCGTTAGCCCTTCAGCGAAAGTAAATAGGAATGCTAATAAGGGGAAGTTGAAGTATAGGTCCTGGCAAGGAATCGCGGGCAAACTCTTAAAATAAGAAATCAAAATTTTCTATAGCATTCGTAGGAAAACGACACCCTTAAAGACACTGGGTTTGTTTTAAAAGTTTGAGGATTTGGCAAGTCTTATCATTATATGAAATATATATGAAATTCATATTTGTACTACGGTTGTAGATGAAAATGAGGAGTAATCATCGCAGTGAATTTTCTAACTTAAGTAATTGGAAGGAAGAAGCCTGAAAAACATCAGGGCTGCAACGGGATTCGAACCCGTGACCTCCGCGATACAGGTGCGATATTCGACCAACTGAGCTGTGAAGCCACACATTGGGCGCGAGGTCAATTTGTTGTTGATATTTTTAATAACGCTATCATGCAAGCATTATGAACCATGCACATGAAACGTGGCCTTCCCAAAACTCCATCTACCATTCTAATTTCTAATCATGTTATTTTGTAGCGAGCAGCTGAGCACATAATCTAAATTAACTCATATAAAAGATACACT
>BLAZ01000324.1:219780-224780 GCA_014633955.1 Acropora tenuis | reverse complement strand
TATATGATAAACGAGGCAACAAAGGCTGATATATTTAATTATAAAATAACTAAGATAGTACGCGCGTTCTGATTGGTTAAAAATCCATAATTTATTGTGCCGGTAAACTCATAGTAATTTTATAAAAGCAATAGAGCACGCTTTCTATAGGTTTACCGGCGTGATAAACCACGCGGGATGTTGGGAGAACACGAGAAAAGCCTTCGGCTCGTGATTTACAAGCCATAAACCCATAGAAAGTGTGTTCTATTGCTTATGTAAACCAGAATATTCCTATTGAGGCATCCATTTTGGAATGCAGTGTATCTAGTTTATTTAAAACCTCTACGAAAATGTTTTGTCTTTTTTTGTTCTTTTTCAAGTTCGCAAGAGTAATTGTTAATTTACTCCTTCATTTTCTAGGGATGGCATAAGTGATGGAATTTCATGGCTTGTTCAGAGGGTAAAAGGCAACTTAGACAGACCTCCACGACAAAAAGATATTACCTAAAGATAACGATCGAGGGAATAGGTTTTGTTTCTTGATTGGAGGTTGTTTAACATTGTACATTGGGTTTGCTGTGGTGCAACCAAACCTGGAGACATGCACGTTAGCTTACATGACAAGGTCTGATAAACGGCAATGACATGAAATTCACTCATGGATAGATCCCTAAAGTTGCTCTTAGCTTTAGTCAAGGCTCTTCTTGGTGACTGGATTCTAATTTGAAGGCCATTCATCTTCATATAAAAGAGTGGAGGAGAATGGTAATTGTCTAAGTGCCAAGTGCTGACATTGCTACAAGAAGGCCACTTTGTCTCAGCAAAAAATAATGCAGAAATAATGAGAGTGACGAATGTAAACGGTGGTCTGTTTACAGAGGGAGACTAGCCACGTTCTTGCGTATGGATGGGCGTTTTTGGCTTTAAACAGAAGGATAGGATTGCGTGACACCTTAGCCGGCCGCTTCTCTGCGTTTGAGAAGCAGCAAACGTAAGGACAGTGTGCGCAACGCTTGAATGGTTACCAGTTGTTAAATACATTCTATGGCACCAAGCCATGAAGTTGAAGTTTTGTGGTGTGGAAAGTAGCAAGTTTCCCGACCCCGACAACTTTAAGCTCTGTCAGGTTTAAGAAAAAGGGAAAGTTTGCCTGACACTGACACAAAAAAGTCGTTCGCATTTGTACAAGTAACCTGCACAACAGGCATAATTGGGGCGCTTATTCATTGCAGTTTTTGTTACGACGCGCAAGAAATGCGTCAAGAACTCCAAATAACGCTGGTTGTACAAGATAACCTCCCTCCTGCGTTCTATTGGCCCTTTCCTGGAGTAAGCATGAATGGCATAACCTTTAAATATTCCTCTTTGTGGCGAATTACTTAACATTATTATTCCCCCATTTAGCTTGTCAGACGACTACCAATACGTTATTCCAAGTAATCATTTCTATTATGTTGTTATCAAGCAGCAATGCTGTTCGTCGCTCGGAACAGGAATTGCGCATTAATCGTCAAAGTGAGAATTGAAAATTCAATGTCCACGTAAGGACATCGAATTTGTTTATAAGTCGTTTGAAGAGAACGGCAAAGAAATGTATCAAAATGAAAACCGAACGTGTGCGGGTCGTGCAAAGGAAAATTGCACGCGCGGAGCGTGCGGATTGAAAATTTGCACGAGCATGGCGTACAAATCATGCAGAAATCATTGGTTTGGCTTGTCAAGTATGCAAATTTGTTGCCATTACTGCGACTTTTCATCTGTGTCGATCAAGAAAGCGAAAACGTTAAATATGGACAACTGCCTCAATCGTCAATCGTTTGAAGTGATTTCTTTCAAGGATTTTATTAGGGAACCTTAACGTTTGTCGCAGAGAAATAGCAAGGAGGCAAATTTTAACTAATGGATGGGCTAGTGAATAAAAAAAGAACACAGAACATAGGAAATATGTAAGAAATTAGGTGAGGTCATTTATTTTAACTTGAAAGCTACTTACTATGCATCTACAGTAGTAAAAATAACACAGGTTGCTAGAAGGTCTCGCCGAAAGAAATAATATCGTATAATGCATTAGAAAATTGTAAAAAGCAACCAAAGTCTATGACAAATTCATTTCTTAAAGCAACTTGATTAACACTCAGAAATGTTCAAGTTTATTTTTCGATGCACTAATTCTGTCTTTGGAAACACGAGGCCAAGGTAACTGCAGCGAAATAATCATCTTCAGAGTGCTGACTGCCTCCGCTGTCTGAGTCGTAACAGGACGCCTGGTAGAGAGTCTCAAGGCTTGCAGTGGGAGAAAGGCGGCGCCTCGCTGAAGCTGTCACGCGCGGACCGACCGTTGCGTCGACGGTTTGGGTGACCTGTGCAGCAGGGTTCGGTAAAATGGTGGCACTGTGGAACATCGGCGAAGGAACTCTTGACGGTAACAAGGAATTGACAGGAAACGGCGAGTAGAATGGCTCCCAGGGTCTAAAAGGCATCGAATTCAGTGGCGGGTAAATAGCTGGTGTTGGCTGGAACATGTTCGGTGAGAAGACATCACGGCTTGGCGGACGCGTCTCTGACATTGCAAGGCCTGGGGCGGGTTTGTTCTTAATTTCACGCTTGCGCCATCTTGCTCGGCGGTTTTGGAACCAGACCTGAAAACGACGGGAAAACCAAAATATATGAGTAAAAGCGGAAATGGTAATATACGACTATACTTAAACGACAAAATGGGCACAAAAAGAGTTTTATCGTATTTCTTCCAACGCTTCGCTAAAAGTTGCAAAACATTCAACATCGCTTTCCTTCGATAGTCGATGCAGTCTTGGAATCTTTACTTTCAGATATATTGCGCGCTAAATAAAAAAACAACAACAACAACAACAACAATAGAGCTATGTAACTTAACCAACCCGCCGAAACTATCGTCAACTATCTTGCGGAATTTGAGCATGTCCAAACTGCATGAGAGTTGATGTTAGTCGATAATAGTGCACGGTGGTTGAACATTAGAGTGTTTCTGTCGAGGAACTATCGGCTGATAGTTTCCACGTGGAAATTTGATGTTCTTAAAACAAATATTTGCCGGAGAAGCGAAGCTTTGAGGACAGATATGCTAGTTTTAAAAACATCAAATTCCCAAGGGGCAACTGTCAGACCGATAGTTCCTAGCCATAAACACTCTATTGTTTTTGATCACCAATTTTTTTTTCCTCACGCCAGTTCCAAAATCATATTGAAGTACTTTACAATTTCAATTGTAAAATTTGAAAAAGAAAACAAACAAAAACCCTCTTATTTTCAATTGCTTATTTTCTATAAGCCCGCTTGTTTACAGAAACATTGTCATTATGGGCTGATAGTGTCTCTCGCGGATGAACATACGACGACATTTAAATGAAACCATACATACTAAACGAGTTGCGAGTTGTCTCTGAGCTTAACTGAACGAAAAGGAGAAAAAACTTGGAGAATTGTTGAAGTCAGTCAAACTTCTTCTTTGTGCAATCCAAGAAACAAGAGCTCCAGAAAGATTTCGTTGAGTTCTTAACGCACGTAAGAGAGTCCTTCATTTTAGATAGGGCCTTCTTCCAAATGAGTCTAGAGGCGTGGTTTTACCATTCCGCGAGACTTGTTGCCTCAAACCAGCCTTGGGAAAGCACCAAAATTTAATGAACACATCTATAACATTACCTGAATTCTGTCCTCTTTAATGTTGAGCTCTCGCGAAAGATCTTCTCTGATCTGAATTCCAGGAAACTTCTCGTTTTCGAAAGCCTCCTCTAATCGATCGAGCTGCTCGTCTGTAAAAGCTGTTCTGCGCCTTCTTTTACGCATGCTATTATCTGCTAGAGAACAAAAAAAGAAATGTATGGAATCGACGAGAACAGTTCTAACTTTGAGTGATGACAACAAAAGGCGCTACAGCAAACGCTACAGCAAACGTAAATTTGAAGTTTAATAAAGACCTTAAGGCCTTGCATCAGTAAGCAGTCGCTTTGAGCCAGTCTCGAATTGTTGGTTTCTATGAATGGTAGTGAAAAACTATCAAGGACTCAAATTTTTAAAATATCTTATTTGTTTTCAACTTCACGGAAATAGTGGCCTTGGAGCTGTCAATACAGATACTGTGGAAGTAACAATTCATTTCGCACTGACACTCAATCATATTTCAATGATAAAATTGTTGAGTTAGTTTAACGACAAATCGCGTTGAAAAGTGTTTTGAGAGCGTTTCAAAGTGATGTATAATACAGTTAATGATTTTACGTTCAAATCTTCTCCAGAATCGATAACTTTTCTCTACCACCGCAAGGTAAAGAATCGTTAGATTTAGTTCTTCGTCTCAAACAAAAAATGAAACTATTCCCTCGAAAAATAAACTGTCCTAGAAGCTACAACGGTGTATAAAAAACAAAATCTATCGTTGTGCTTAATACTTGAAACTCACACAATGGCAAAGAGCTTTTCAAAAGCGATCAATAACTGTCTGAGATTTCATTTCCAAAATGTGTCCAAGATCAATAAATTTGTTACCGATTCAATTCGTTTGAGCTCCACCGTTTTCAAAAACGAAACCAATTACCTAAATTAAAAGAAAGGTCCCACTTGTCGTGAGCTTGCCGGTTTCTTTCAATTTCAAGCTGGATAGATAATTAAGCGCTTGCTTGCACGAATGCTACAATGCGAAGGAACTCGCACCTGTTTTTCTCAGTGGTCTCGCGCGCTAGCACAGATTTCATCTCTACCTTCCCTCTTCGCGCACAACACTACAAATCTTTACGACGGGTATATATTCTAACGCGAAATAAAATGTGCTAGTGTAATGTTACTTACGTTCACTTGCGGGCGCGGATCTTTTGTCTGCCTTTCTCGGAGTCATGACTGGATGAAGATAAATTCGCGATTGATAGCACGTGTGTCTTGAAGAGCGATACTAAGATATAATGATCGCTTTTAACTGTCACTTTTTATATGCTCACATGACGCTTATTAACGATTCATGACAAGAAAAGAAACTTCAAACAATGAAA
>BLAZ01000324.1:175466-177966 GCA_014633955.1 Acropora tenuis | reverse complement strand
AGAGACCCTTGGAACGAGGTTGACTCTGTACCTCTCTAGACGTGGCCCGTGATTGGAGAACGGACAACACTAGCGATATCCCTAACCCTGATAACAATAGAATCGCCAAGTTGTATGGACAAGCAAAAATAGAGGTCTGGAAGAGCTACATGGTTTCTCTAGTGATGCACGGTATACAATACTGAGGTCAAATGCAAAATAACGGCCACTGCTGTCGTTGTATAGTAACCACGAGCAGTCCTTCATGCAGTTTGCATGGTTGCGTATCTGGCAGGCGTTGTGGTCGTTTGACCCAATTAGTAGGACTTGTATTCTAGCTTTAGGGAATCCAGACTCATTGGACAAGGTCAAGTGAGAGAAAACGAGACTGCTTTTAGACTTCTGGAGATAGTTAAGTCCTTTACATTTTTGCGTGTTAGGTGATTGCTAATTTAGCGTATACAGTGACGTGTAGCACAAGGATAATCTGTCAGAATTCCCCTGTTTTTGGGTCCTCTTTGCTCGTTGTTCTTGCAAACTTTTATACCGACCTATAATTGCAGTAACATAGAGTTATTAGATTGCGTGAGTTCTCATCATCGTCTGTGCATACAAGTACGTCTCTCCGTTAATTTTGTTGTGCTGTAACTTCACAGACTCGTTTTTAGTAAAAATATTGTGGAAGCAACTCTTCAGCATATAGCCCCAAGAACTATTTCTTTTAAACTGGCTAAGCCTATAGTGTGCTTTTAGTCCAGTAGCCTAGTTATCAGAAGTCTCCTTTTGCTCACTTGTAGAGCAAGACCACTAGCTCGACTCTTGTTTGTGACGCTCGGAATTTTCCCGAGTCATCATCGATTAAACCCAGCTTTTTTCTTCAGAAAACAGAGCCAAGCGTGATGTGGTGGCCACTCTTGTGCAGCGTGGCTTTCCGTCAGATCCCGTAAAGGCCTGGAAAGATCTCCAGAAGAAGGCTCCTGAGGAAGATTTAGACGATGATGCCTCGAGCGAAGCCAGCTCGACGTCGAGTTCTGGCGGCCCTGACTTTGGTTACTTGCTATCCATGTCGCTCTTGTCGCTCTCCAGAGAGAAGAAAGAAGAGCTTTTGAAAGAACGGGACAACAAGGTCAGCTCCTTACATAACCATGTGCAAATCACGTCCAGGATTGCACCCAGTCATATGAATCCTGACTTGAATAAGTGTCACGAAATGTCCGCTCAGCCCGAGCCCTCTTTTCCCCATCTTTAACATCAGTATCACTTGTGGACAGGAATACAACCAATGAAGGTTGTAACTGACAGTAACGCAAATCCTTGTGAACAGTAACTCTGATTCTTGTAATCAGTAATTCTAATCCTAACCTCAAAATAATATAACTCAACACAAAGTTCAAGCATAATGCTTATACCAATGGGGTAAATAGGTTGTATGAAGGTCTTCAGTTACTAGAAGTAATGAAATATGAGCCGGAGATCTGAACTGGTGTTCACTACAATGACGAGCCGATGGCGAGCCATTGTAAACGCCCATACATATATAACGTGAATATTTCATCGTACTTCTGAAATGAAACTTATATAGGAGAGATCTGTATCAAAAGTTAATGAACGGGGTTCGTACGTGTCATGGAAAAGCTGGAAAGTTATGGAACTTAGGTATTTCAGTTTCTAGGCCTAGAAAGTCATTGAATTTAGTTGTTGGTCATGGAAAGTCATGGAAAATTATAGTACGTGTGTTACGTAAATTATTGCAGATGTCGAGGCAAGGCCAAAATAAAATACAGGCGAATTATGTCAGAAATGCAAAGAAGGATGACTCTGATTGTTTTTGAAAGTGGCAGTAAAACTTTAGGTTATGAAAAATTGGAAAAAAGCCATGGAAAGTCATTGCATTTGAGAAGCTAAAAAGAGTACGATCCCTTTTGAATACTAATTAGCTGAGTCGGAGTCTAGATCAAAAGTCAAGACAACCGATTAATAATTCATCAACCCCTGTTGATTTGTATTGGGGTTTTACGGAGGAGCATATGTGACTTAAGTACTGCCCCTTGATTGGTCATAACTCTTATGAATTATTAATGAATTAAGCTGGAATGTTTCGTCTTTTTCTTTAAATGTTTAGAGTGAGGAGCTGCAAATATTGCGCGGTAAAACACCTCAGTCTTTATGGGTCGAGGATCTTGACAATTTCCTAGAAGAACTCGAGGTTGGTTGTGTTGTCAAAGCATTTTTAAATGAAGTGTCAATTCATTCATTCGCCATTAAACTGTAAGGTGTGTCGAGCTTCGGCGTAGGATCATGTAGTTGAGGAAATGCACGCGCGGGGAAACAATTTAATTGCCCTAAAGTCTCGCGCGCGTTTATATTTCCCCACTCGCAATCTAAAATCCTGGACAAAGAGGAGTTTGGTTATAAAAGCACAAAATGGGATGGTGTTGATCCCCCTATTCCCCCACCCTGCACCCTATTCTGGGCAATGTTAGTTTCCTGTGAATAGAAAAGATGTTAGAATTCAGCAATG
>BLAZ01000324.1:157628-161793 GCA_014633955.1 Acropora tenuis | reverse complement strand
GTGGTAGGGTCATTAGGTGGTAATACCTGTGACTTGGTGGTGGTGGTGGTAGGGTCCTTAGGTGGTAATACCTGTGACCTATTGTGGGTGGTAGTGGTAGGGTCATTAGGTGGTAATACCTGTGACTTGGTGGTGGAGGTAGGGTCATTAGGTGGTAATACCTGTGACCCTCTGGTGTTGGATTAGTATGGTCATAAGCTGTTAATATACGTTTGGCTTGCGGGTTTTTATTATGGCATGGTAATAAGTTAGACGAGTAAATATTTTATGCTTAGTGTTTAAGTTTAAAGGAAATGGCGAATGTGGACCTTATTTGTTTTGTTTTTTTTTTGTTCTGTGTGTTTTTTTCCCTTTCAACGTTTAGGAAATATACAAGAAGAAAACGGCAATATTCTGTGTGTCTTGTCGAACCGATTTTAAGCTGAAGAGTTTATGTCCACTGAAGGTTAGCATTCGAAAAAAACATGTTTTCCAAAGCGTCGAATGACACAAACTATCCTTTTCCTGCATTAACATAAATGATTAATTACTTCTCACCTACTGCGACTGCGTATTTTAGTTGCAATAATTATCCCGACGGTAACTCAATTGTCCCACAATTGGTAGAAATTCGACCTTGATGCAAAATATAATGATAGCATAAACATTACAGATTGTGATATGAGCAGAGCTCGCTTTAATGGGTGATACGGGGGACCAACTGTTCCTGCTAATGCCTTGAAGAGAGTCTGAGCATCTGGCTTCATCCTTAATGGATGTCCTCTGATCGGGGATCAAAGAGGCCAGTAAATGATGCGCTCAAGTAAGCGAGTTAGCACTTGAGGATGCTACAAGAACTCAAATCTGCTAGCTGAACCCGTGTTTTTGTTTATGCTGCACGTATCAAGAAATTACTACTCCCCTTTAGCTTTAAAAAATGTTGCATCTGAAGAATGCAGCTTAACTGATTACGAACAATATTTTCAACATTCACAGCTACTTTCTTGCTCAGTCAATTCAGTCAAGGTCACTCCTTTTGCCAACTTTTTGCGCGGCTAATTCCCGCGCGCTTGCACTCGAAGAGGACCTTTGGTGTGTTCTGTTTACCGCCGGTTTTTTGCAATAAAAGTAATTATCGGACTAAAACAGTTGTCTCGTTAACAGACAGTGTTCATCATAACTTCCAAGAGCCACAAATTACCCAGCCTGCAATGGGATTTATTTACGGTGCTGACTTCATTCTCAAGAACTTTTAGTTGGCACGCTTGACAAAGTCTTGTATGGAAACATTTGCGGCTCTAGTTCAAGATTTCCAGGTGAGAATTTAAGCTTAAACCGACCATTTAAACTAAGGAAACGCTTTAGATAGTCAACTGTTCGATTTCTTGTAGTATCAAGTTTAAAAAACCAGAAAATTTTGGATTGAATACAACAGTGCTTAGTCTGATTATTCATAACGTTTCTGGCCACGTTGGAAATCTTTGGTAAACTCTTTTGTTTTCATGTTAATGAATCCTACCAGCCTACTAATATTGCTGCCGTTTCTTTGTCTTGATAAACCAACATGGCCGCCGTGACGTCAAATGTGTGAGTTATTAGGAATTGGAACAAAAGGAGCAAAACACAAGAACAATACCACGTTCATTTTTAACAAAGGTTAGAATAATGAGCCTTCTATTGTTTTCTTTCTTTGTGTTCATATGGTTTCCTCTATTGTTTTCGCTTCAGAATTGCTACTGTTTTCGGGCTGAACTCTATTGTTATGTTTTTTTGTATCTTCTGTAATCACGGTTGACAGAATATTCTTTTGTTCTTATGCTAATACATCCAACTAGATTTTCCAATATGGACGCGGGCTGTTTTGTTTTGACATCCAACGTGGCCACCGTGACGTCACACTTTTAGGTTCAGAATGCGTGCATATGACTTGAAACAAAAGATGCAAATTTCAAGAATAATACCCAGCTTATAGATTAATAACATAAACAATAGTAGCTCCATTGAAAAGGAAGGATTTATTTATTGTGTCGATCTATTGAAAAGGTCCGATTTTCGTATTGTTTTCGGGTTTGATTTTGTTGTTATATCCTTTGTCATTGTTCTCAAAACGCTTTTTAAGGAGCTCATTAATAAAGGCAAACAGAATTAATGAAGGTCAAGACAAACGGATAAATTGCAAATACGCAATAGCAACAATACTTCAGATTATAAACATGTTCTAAATTTATTGTTAGTTTGGTATTTCAGTGAATAATCCTTTTTGTTATTGCTTTTATTTATCGTCCAAATAACTAGAAATTTATTTTTGTGGCTAAGAATTATTGTGCGTATGTTTCGATATAAGGAAATCAATGTTCTCGGTTGAAGATAAAAAGAATGGCTTGCTTTTAATTGTTGTTTTTCTTGACAGGTTGCTGCCGGCATCATGATCGACGTGGCTGGCAAATTCCGCGGTAATAGTCAAGAAAACACGCAAGTACAAGAAATTTAGCGGCGTACTTGAAGCCATACCATATTTTCAAACATTTAACAAGAAAACGTAGCCGAAGCAGATTCAACCAATCAGATTAAAAGATATAGGTCACATGAAATTTTATTATAAAAATTATTTTCTCAGTTTTCATGTGTGACACCAAATTCGACCAATCACATGGTAAGATTAACATCACGTGACCGGAACACTAAAAGGTAAACAAAGCAGAACTATTCAGATATTTTGTTTATTTACACTGGGAAAGCGAATTCAACCAATGAGATTGAAGAATATAGATCACGTGACAGGCAAGATGAAAAGTAAACAAAACACCAATTCAAAGAGTTTTGTCTACCTCTAAGGAGATAAATTTGACCAATAAAATTGCAGGATATGGGTCACGTGAACAGCATATCAATAGATAATTCCGCAAAGAACGCAATTCCAAGATTTTCTTTGTTTTCATGGATAGTAGCAAATTCAACCAATCAGATTGTAGGATAGGTCAAGTGACTAGAATAACAATAGATGATCAGCAATATACTACTAAAACAAAGAAATCTGATGATTTTGAATGTTTACACTGGGGAAGCAAATTCAACCAATTAGATTGCAGGATATAGGTCACGTGATCGAAATTGACCAATCAGAAAGCGAGAATTTTCAAAGTAAGAAATCTGCCCCAAAAAACAGCAGATCAGGCAATAGCGTGGAATATCCTGCAATCTGATTGGTCGAATTTCTTTCCTAATTTAAAAAAAAAAATACGATTTTAATTTATGAAAATTATTTTTCCCTTCCTTCCATGTCCATCCCCTTGTTAATTCTCAATCTCACTACCCTCCTTCTCAAGCCTTCGTCTCTCACGTTTTTCTCTTTTATTGCCCGTTTTTTCCCAGGCGCCATTTCTGTTGTTCTTTACCGCTCCCATTTTGTCAACTACCCTATGATCACATTTCTTCCCCCCCTGTCCTTTCTAGTTAGTATCACTTACCTTTGTCAGCGTCTGTTTATTTACGTGTTTGCCTCACTATCTGCCTACTAACACTTACCTTTACTCTCGTTTGTTCATGCGTGGTAGTGACTGGAAGCAGTTTTACAATTTCGTACCATATTTGTCAGTTCGAACCTGTCAAACGCCCAACGTTCATCATGTTTTTCTTCAAGCCAGGATTCGATCCTGCGACCTCTCGCACCATAGTGTAGCAGACAACCAACTGTGCAAGCTAGACAGCGACAGTGATCTCTGCAAAATTCGACTACTTACCTTTAATATTAATCTGTACCCTCCCTTTGAAAAAGAAATAAATAAAAAGGGCGGGAGGGTGCAGTATGAGTGAGATGAATTAGGCCTTGTGATGTATCTTTCATCATGTAACTGACCACTGGTTCTCACTTTTGAGTAGTGTCTTGAGGTTTTTATATGATTTGTACAATAAACACAGACAATAAACATGTATTATTTCACTGCTTTATTCTCTTGCGTAGAAAATGTTCTTCTTTCGTACACCATTTACTCCCAAGTTTATGCTTAAAACCAGCTTGAAATCTTACTCTTAATTTCCGGCATCTTTATATAAAGGCAAAGTTCTACTTCGCGAAGATTAATCTAAAAATACACTTCAAAATAGATCGCAAAATAGCTGGTAAGACAGTATTTTCTTGGACGAGCGTGTGCGGGGTGTACGCGCGAGTAAACTGCGCGTTATATGC
>BLAZ01000324.1:118207-120707 GCA_014633955.1 Acropora tenuis | reverse complement strand
CACATACGGCCGCATGTGAATACCATCGCGAAGAACTAAGAACATACGAGAAGCTATTCACAGGGTTCATAACACTGGTTCACCTTTGCTTTAACTAATAGATTTGTTTGACGAGACTACAAAACAAAAATATCTCAGTGACTAAATTTCAGACAGAGGTGCAACCCAATTCTTGACTGGTGACCTCAACTAAAGTATGCATCAGATCTAGAAAGAAAACTTTCAGTGAAATCTAAAATCCAAAGCCAAAGTGGAGTGCAAGAAGAATATTAGCATTGTGTCCATGTATCTACAACGTTTGCATATTTGTCCTTGCTTTGAACATACAAACAGTACAAATACCTTCCTTTTCTGCCAACCATTTTACTGAGGATATCCGCGGCAGTAAAACTAGAAAGCCGGATGCAAAAATAATTTAATGATGATTCTGGCCAAATTTGTTATCAGATTGTCGAATTTCCCTCTATATATATTTCCGAAGAGTAAACAGGGTACCCAAACGATGGGGTGACAGTCAGTGCGAGATAAAGGCTATAAATCAAGGCTGAAGTTACAGTGCAACTTGTCTTGCAGACACACAAGGAATTAAGAAAAGGGTAACCTCTACTCTTGTTTTAGCTGTCCCTTTTTTTTTTTCAACTTCTGGCGCCAACATAGGGAATAATGTACCGGAAGAATTCATACAATTTGACGCACTTGGGCATTTTGAATTTCTAGTTTTCACGTATTATTTCTGAAGAAATAAATTTTCGAGCACACCAAATTTGAAGGGATGATACCTTTTGTGCGGATTTTTGTGAGGAAAATCAGTACTGCAGCGGTTCAGATAAAGTCTTCGGGAGTTTTTAGTTATTCTACTATATTGCACGACGAAATTAAGACTGAGTAAACTACCTTCGTTTCTCCTTCCTTTTTTTTACTAATTTTTTTATGCCAACGTTAGAGGCAGCAAAAAACCGGACGAAATTTTTTATTTGAATGATGCATTTGGGCAGATTTTCTACGCGATTGTCTTTGAACGTTTCCTCTTCATTCTTTTGAAAAGCAAAGATTTTCTCGAGTACACCAAACCAGTTCCTTAAAAAATGTCGATGTCTTCATGTAGAAACCCTTTGAGGAGGTCGACGTAAAGGTGCTTGCAAGAATTATCGAGACAAAACGAAAGGGTCTTCCCCTTGTTTTATCTGCATTGTGCACTTCAACAGTTGCCGCGCTCCATTAATTTCATTAGGTCGTCGTTTCATCATTTTCTCGCCACAATTTAAAACCAGGATTGCTTAAAGTTCAGCCGACACGTTATATGATACTAATTTAATACATAAGTTTCATCAAATTGTGTCTTGCCGCCATAGGGTAAAGGGGGCTTATAACAAAAAAAGATTGTTTTAGGCTTGGCTAGCATCCAAATAACAATAAAAAAGCTTAAGTTTTATTGAGGTGGCCGAGGTTTTGTCGAGTGTTAAAAACCTCCGTCTTTAAATTACACCAAAGGCATGTACAGGTCCCCTGAAAGTGAAAAAAAAAATCATGAGATAACCTCCTCTGAGGTGCCGCCTATCGCAAGTGCATCACTGCTGTTGTAGTTACTTGTGCTTGGTATTTGTTGTTAAGTGTGGATCTCTTTAAGATTCCAACTAGATAATTTGAGAAGACGGGCACATGACTCAATAAATCAGTGCGGCAATTAAATCAATATATCCGGCAAACGATACAGAACATGAAGGGACACAGTAAACCTTAGAAGCTGTTAACAACAAATAAGAAGCTTGATTGGCTGACAAAGATGTTGCAGAAGGTTAGTCCATGTTACGTGTGGTTTGGCTTCAGTTTAACTTGAAAACTATAAGTTTAAATCAACACCAAAAGCCGACATAATGGAAAAGCACTGATGCAGTGCTAGTGCTATCATAAAGAACGAATTGAAGTGTCAGTAATACTAAGCGAAAGAACTCTTTCTTTCAATGGAGCCTCTTCTAGTAACGACGTGATTCCTTCATTAAAACTATTTTTGCCTTGCATTTACGAATTGAGTGTTGACAGAGCTATCAAAAAAATTTCAAGAATTAAAATGGATCAAAAACGTTCAAGTACGCAACAACATTTGCTTTCACTTCATTTTGAAGGATTTGATAAATTTTAAAGAGTAGCTTCTCTGTGCACTCAGTCAAATAAATGAAAAAGGGTATGATTATCAGTCTGGACGATTTGTTCAAACATGGGAAACTCCGCAACAGAGAGCCCTCAATACGGTTAATTTAAGTTCGTTAACAAGAATTTCTGTAAATGTAGGAACTGTATGAAGTACAGTTAAAAAAAAAGTTAAAAAAAAGACAGGAAACAAAATGCAAGCTTCGTGTGAGGAAACGGAGATAAAATTCTCCTTTACAAGATTTCCTGTCAGAGTTTAATTATCTCACCGAGGTTGCTGAAACCGTTACTTCTCAGACATTAACAAGCATTAGACTATGTGCGTCGGTGGGTGTGGAATTGCAATAATTCT
>BLAZ01000324.1:96262-98762 GCA_014633955.1 Acropora tenuis | reverse complement strand
CGCTTTATTAATATTTCTGAGCAAAGTGAACGTGGT
The DNA here is from genome assembly GCA_014633955.1 of Acropora tenuis. Classification (NCBI taxonomy): domain Eukaryota; kingdom Metazoa; phylum Cnidaria; class Anthozoa; order Scleractinia; family Acroporidae; genus Acropora; species Acropora tenuis. The sequence goes on along the minus strand of BLAZ01000324.1, from coordinate 98,726 downwards.
CATCATCAAGTAAACGTTTTGTGACTTTGGTTTTAATAGGCTGTGTAAGACACTGGACAATTATCTTTACCTCAGAACTGCTGACACCTAAACAGCTCTGATTCTTTCATCGATCAACATTAGCCTGAATTTCAGCCGCCGCCTCTGCTGCTAAATCACTCTCTTCCGACTGATTTCAGTTTCAGATGAGGATGATGCAGCTATCATGAACGATTTGACGAAGGGCTAACGCTCGAGACAGTGTCAGCTTTGCTATCTCTTCACTGAGGAAATTTGGCCCTTATCACCTCTATATTTACAACATTTTGAGACATGGTAATCATTCTTAGTGACTGAGTGTCACCATGCCAGTTCTCGTTTCATCTACTCGGAGCAGCGTGCAATATTGGATTCAAGTTCTGCCATCTTCCAAAAAGAAAAAAAAAAGAGGAAGTGACGGGGTCAGCGCAAGGAACTTCAATAGAAGCAGTTCAAGCATTATCTTTTGTCTCACTTATGACGTTGATCGCAATGCTTGGACTGCTTTCTTTTCCTGGAAATAAAGCTGGTATTGTCAATGTAAATATCATAATTAATCAACTTAAAATCGACAAAGAAACGATTTCTCCTCGTCGCTATTGCGAGAAAAAGCTGCAATTCTTTGAAGAGCGGAAGAGCTTAGATGGCGTTGTTCCTAACGAATCCACAAATTCAACGAATAGCTGGAAGTTGGTGTGTTTTCGGCATTATATCCGAAATCAAATTCTCTAGAATACGACTCAGGTCCGAATTGTGCAGAGTCTTGTTCCGTGATGCCAATCCCGTGATCGGCACGTGAGCACGAATCGCCTCCTCCGCCAATCATCATCACAGAACCATCGCCACCATTCCAGTCACACCAGAAGCCGATATTGTTGGCACTTTGAAGATTAGAGCTGCACGTTGCTTGTCCAAAACCTTGCGTGCTCTGATACTGGCCGCCATATTGCACCGTACAACGTCCCCTACAACTGTTACTGCTCCAAACAGAGCTCCTGAAATTTCCAAAGCTTGTCATTTTGGATCTGAACGTCTGTCCACCCAGGCAGTTTCCCGTGGTCTGCAGCAGTGGAGTATGTTGTGGATCGTCGCTGCGTGTAATTTTGAACTCGGTTCCGTTGACGCGCCAGAATGCTTTCGATATCATATCCATGTTGTGTGACGGATCAAGAGTTTTTCCACGAGTTGCTGTGGTGTCATACCACCAGAAACCGTTGCCTTGCATCCAATTTTTGGCATCACCGTTTGAGAAACGTGCGACGAGAGTCCAGCCTTGGCCATTACTTGTCATATCACAATATGCCTGGCAAAGGAGACAATTGCATGACCGTCTTAAAGACGCTGATCTTTGCTTAGTTTTTCGCCACATGAGGAGGACCGACAATGAAGCTTGCAAATGGATTTTACTCACATTCATAAACTTAAATAACTAGTTGGGGTCTGGCTTTGTAGGAGGCTCACTATCAAAACAAAAAGCAAAAGTAGCTCTGCATGCCTCACATAAGCGTTCTTGCGACAACTGCTCGATGGTAATTCATTGGTTTGTCCCAGTACCCATCATGGTTCTATGATAGGCCCGCAAAGCGTACATGTATTTATTGCTGCTACCAAAGTGTAGAAAGGGAGAAAAATCTTCGACGTCCATAAAATTTTTCGCACGCTTACCGAGAATAAAGATTGTCCCAAACCAAGGATGAACGTCCCGTCATTTGTCTCTGAACGATCTCTGTAGGCTGCACAAGTCCTGTTATCATCTAAAAAAAAAAGGTAGAGGAACTAAATGAATCAAACTACGCGAAACACATGTAAGTCCGTCTATTTTGTAGTCTTGTATGAGGACATCTTTTTTTAAAATCACACTTTGCATCGTGCTTTAAATTTTGCAGCTTCCGCACTGTAACAGCCTTCCATCACTTTTTGCATTGATATTTGCTCTCGCGCTTTCAATAAAAATTTTTCGATTGAGGATGAATGAGGTTCTCAATGGAAAACACCGGTTCCTGTCTCCCTCATCAAACGATTCTCAATAAATAATGATGTAACTGGTTGAGTGGCCATCCCAAGTCTGACATCCCCCTGCTATAAAACCAGCAGAGTCAAGCCAGCGTTGGTGGTTATCAATACCGTATCGGCTCTTCCCAACATATGAATGTGGGCTGAGTTTCAGTCCTTTCTTAACCAAGGGTCCCTTCCGAGTGATTCATTTTCGACCCCATTCATTATCGTATGAAATTGGTTTGGCTGGATTACTTGGAAAAGCTTCTGAGTGAATGAGACTGCAAAGCCAAACACCGCCAGAAGTCAACCCACTTGTCCGGTGTTGGAACCTTCGTTCAAGGCTTACTGTTGTTCGAACGTGTAGTGTAAGTGCACCGGATTTAATTGCTTTTGTTAGCGCTGATCCAATGAAAAGTGCTTTATCTAGAAGATGGCCATATGTCATGAC
>BLAZ01000324.1:86686-89186 GCA_014633955.1 Acropora tenuis | reverse complement strand
TGATCAATATGGAATAATCTCAAAGCAAAGTTCCCCAGGCAGTCATGTTTGTTTTGCAGCTGTTAAAGCGACGGGTGAAAACGATTTTTTTTTCGTCTTCAAACCAATAAGTCCAATCGACCACCAGAATAATTAGATCGTAACGATTCCAACGACTCGAAACAATTGATACATGAATGATGATTGCTGTCAACGACGTCGCCTCTTCGTTGCAATGAGGAAAACGACGGTGACTATGACGACAAACTGGTTGAGTATGTCAACAAACTCTACACAGTGTGATGAGGGATGCAATGCTACCAACCTACTATATCCATGTCGCAATAGAGAGGAATGACTTTGCCAGGTATAACAGAATCAAACCAGTAGTTTCCACTCACTCCTCGCTCGCCATCACTTGCTTTGATCTCTTTACAGGAAATGGCGGGCAACTCTGGAATGGACCCCAGCTGGACTGCAAAGCAGATAAAAGATCGTCCTATTAACATTGAATATATATAGTGGATACCGATTAAATGCATTTGGTTCGACCTTCGAAAAATCAAGATCCAAAGTTGCTTTTTGCATAGACGGGGAAACTGCATCAACCAGTGGGCAAGTCCTTGAGTTCATTAAAAAATGAACGTCTACAACCTATAGGTGGCGTCGAGTCCAGATTCAAACCAAGCTCATTGCATTACCCTTACTCCTCATGTTGCAAACTAACCTGCTTTAGTGTTCCTTTCAAAGTAATATCTGTCAAAGTCTTTTACGAAGTTCGCTGGTCTTGCTTCTTTAGTTCTGTTGTTTAGCTCGCACATGTCTTGAGCAAAGACGTAGTTGAAACTATGGCATCTGAAATCAGCGTTACACGCCTGAAGACATTCGATTGGGCTTGAAACCCTAATTTTCTTAAAAACAAACCCTTTCAGCATCATCCCAAAGATGGATTCTTGGCTTTTACAGCATTGCTCAGCAAGTTTCCCCATAGTCATGTGACACAACACAAAGGCAGTAATGACGCAGAGAGGCCTTGCCACCACCATTTTCTAGATATGTCAACTCCAGACTCGGTCGAACTGAATGGAAATGTAGAAGTCGCCGAGTCAGCTTTCAATCTGATTGTGTACGGTTAGGCACTTGGTTCTCCCTACTGACACAATGATCATAATCATGACGAACGTCAATCAAAAAGTTGCAGAAACTATGGCAACTTGAAACTTGAAATAATTCTTACCTGCATGCTTTAACACTGAAACTCACTGCGATAAGCAAATACTTGAACCGTACTTTCACTTTTGACCGAAAAACAATATGCGGATTTCGCTCTTGTGATTACTCTGTTCGTTCCCACGATAATCAAGACAGGTGTAAATCACAATCACAGATAGCCAAGATCATCAAAAAAACAAATCTCATTATTACGATTTAGTATATCGTAAGCACCTTCCTGATTGTTTTTCAAGCTACAACATGACGGATAAATATCACGTAAGACCATAATTACTACTGTAAAGTGGGATTCCTCCTTAAAAGCCAGAAACCCAGAAAAGCTCAACTTTTCTTGGCATTGGTTACGAATATTTAAGCGGTTCGAAGATTAAGTATATGCCAGTTATTGCCTAAGTTCGTTTCAGTGAAGATCAAAGAAGTTAATAACAAACTTCTTCGTGTAAAGAAAAGCAATGAGCCACTTCATTGAAAAACCACCTGAGACTGTAAAAATATTAGAATAATCTTACCTCACACGGGAAATTATTTGATTAGAGATCAAAACATGCAAAAGTGCTTCAAAAACGGAAAAGCCCGGCTCAGTGCATTTCTGAGGTGTTGACACGGTATAAAATCTGGTTTCAATAATAGATCATAGCAATAGAGGACATTCTCAGTACGTTTTAATTATTTTACACAATATGTTACTTTCTATCTACTGCTTTTGAAATAAGTTGTTTGCAGACGATTCAGTGGGAGGTCCGGCGGAAACTTGTTGGAAGTTCGGCCTTTGATAGTGAGAATTCGTCGCGTTTGTTCCGAACATGAAAATATTGTAAAATTATCAGCTTTCGGTTTCGGTTTAGATGACTTTAAAAACTAGTTTAATAGGAATTTCAACGCCACTAGGAATTTATTTATTGCACAAAGAATGTTTAAAAGTTCAACCATATCTTGTCAAGAAATTGATCTAAATATTTATTACTTTGACAACATGATTACAGTTGTTTAAAAAAAGGAACGATCTCCAACTTCGAGGAAACTGTTTAAATATTCATTCCTCTCACAAGAGTCGCGGCGGTAGCTTGTAATGGAAGAATGGAATTGATAAGAAGATTGGCGGCATTAAGCATAACTAACGGTAATAGGACTGAGTGGAGTCTGTAATCATACGAGTGATAACAAAATCGGACGACCGCGCAGAGGGAGTCCGATTTGCATTTCACGAGTATAATTACAGACCGAATTGAAAAGGAAAAAAAAAACAAGTTATAGGCATATCCAAGTTGTATATAACATAGGGTCATTG
>BLAZ01000324.1:49690-51734 GCA_014633955.1 Acropora tenuis | reverse complement strand
GTGATTTCATTCAGTGAGTAAAATGTCAGCCACGGAAAAAGACTTGTTGCATCTCAAAGAATACATAGTAATTATAACACCAATAGAGAAACAAGGAGAAGTCAGATTTAAAATGGTGTTATTATTATCAAAGAAAAATATCTGCATTATAATTTTTACATTACAACGAGCAGAGCTAGGTGGCACCCATCTGAGTTTCCAAAAATTTCACAGTCTGATTTAATATAAAAATGTGACCAAAACTAGATTATTGATGGCTAGGTTTTGTTACAAATTAAATGGCAGCATATCATTCTATCACCACTGCTGAAAGCTATAAAAGCCAATTCCAATTTTAAGTGATAGAATTGTGGTGTGGTGTGGTGTGGAAAGTTCTCCCATGCAGAGTTACTTGACAACAAAGAGATCAATATGACAGGAATCATGGAGGAGGAGAGATGGGGAAGGGTTGCCAACAACAGTTGCCATGACTACAATATAATGATTGCATTTGCCCATCAGTCTATTTTTCTTGTCAGACGCTACCTTACCTCCTCAATATATTGCCTCTTTTAATACAAGCTAGCTTGAATCTTGCAAATATTGATGCGCCTGAATCCATGAATAATTAATATGCATTTATAGAAGTTTCTTTTTCTGAATTTGGACCTCAAATTCTACTTACCTTCCAAACCAATTCCTCCAGGAAAACGCTCATCCTTAAATATAAAATAAACACAAACTGCCTCTTATTTCTCAGATGTCTTAACCAAAGTATGTTAAAAAAATTCAAGAAACAAAACTACTCAAGAGATCACTTCATGTGTATACACTATTAAAAACAATTATTACAACAATAATAAATATTATTCTCTTCAATCACTCTGTGAATAAATATTTTTACCTCAATTTTAAAGAACAACTATTGTTGTTAATTACTGTTCACTAATAATCATTCATTAACGAAATGCTGAGGTTAAGTCTTGCATGTTTTTAATAAGTCATCCTCAGTGTTCTCCCTAAGTTTCAGCTCAGCAGGTATGGGGCAATTCCTAACCGCTATTTTTAAAAACAACTTATATAGTTCTAGTAAACCTTCAAGAGGTTGCAGGCGGCAAGAACTGTTGCTCGAGGCGGTAAATTTTACCGCCGGTTACTGCCTGATAAAGGTAACACTGCATCCTGTAGCCGGTTCTTCAAAGGCTGGTTTATAGTGCTAACCGATATAATTATTATGTTTCTATGGTAGTTAATGCCAGTTTATTAAAGTGCTAACCATGCTTTGAGCAACTCAGGCCTGATGCTTCAGTCATAATTTTATGCAAACATTTCTTTCCTCTGATTTAGTGCTGTTAAAGGTGGCAATGACAAGGCCAATAGTTGGAATTTAATGAAGCATCAGTCATGCATTCAATAGAATATAAAGTGACATACGCCTAACACTTCATTTGTCCTCAGAGGCCTCTGAGTGTGAGCAACATATGCAGCAATTGTGGTTCCTGTTTCAATGTTGATATTTGAAGAGGTCCTCCTGCAACAGAGATGCCCATTATTTCTAGTCTGTTAATTTATTAATTTTTATGTTTCCATGAGATTTATGTCTCACAGTAATCTTGAAGTCTTTAGAGATAACTATTTACAATAATTTATTATTTCTTACAATGATGATGAGACAATGTTAATGTCTAACATTCATGTTAAATTCTTTTAATAGGGATAAATTTATTCACAGTATTAATAATGATGAAGAGATGACAGAAGTGATGGTATCTATCTCCTGATGCATGCACGCCTCTTTCAAGCACAATTGTTGCATGGCTCGATATTAGATGAGAGGAGAAGATCTGAGAAAAATCCTCAAATCAGATTAAGATATGGAATTAACCTCTGGCAGCACACAGACAATCAAAGTAGTGGGAGGAATACTCTGATGCCATCTTGCCTCAACATGGTATGCAGCAGGAAAATTCAAATAGTACCAGATGATTATGGTAATAAATATGGTGATGATGATGATAATGGCAGTGTTCAATTTGATGAGAAAGAGCACTTGCTTCATAGTGAT
>BLAZ01000324.1:42190-44690 GCA_014633955.1 Acropora tenuis | reverse complement strand
TCTTTAATAAAGGCAGGAAACTTTCATTTGCCATATTTTGGGATCATGTTTGAAACGATCGAAGGGGTACTCGAGAAACATGAATGCTATCAGGTTGGGGTCTGGAAACATTTTCTCCTCTTTCAGGCCTGAATTAGGGTAAGGCTTGCCCACTTATTTGTCTCTTGCTGAAACTAAAGAATACTCAACGTCTCACGGCTGACATCAGTGAGCAATCATATTTTAATGAGGACAAAGGAACAGAGATAGCCAATATTAGACATAGTTATCCTGCACAAATGAAAGTGCTGTTCTAGTACACTGACTGGCTTGCTCAGAGACAATTACTAGCCAAGTACTTTTTACCCCTGAATAGTTAAAGAGAAACAAAAAACAAACATGAGAAAAGTTCAAATTATGCTGAAACTAATGGTATGCTCCTTCATATTAAAGTAGATAATTACCTCCTTGCTTCACACCTTCTTAAAATAGTCATCATCATTATAGATGCCATCAAAATAATCCTCATAGCAATAATAATATATTATTGTTCATTGTCATAATGGAAAACCAGTTTAGAAGAAGCTGATAAGCTAAGCAACATTTTTATAAAAGTGACAATTCATGTACCTCACAAGTCACATTAGTGCATTAAAATAATGACCAAACGTATGCAAATTTAAGTTCATGAGAATAAAGAGCATAGAATTCATATTCATTTATATGCACACATGCTATAAAGTTATGCCTATAAATTTGTTGGAAGAACTATAATTTGAGCACCAACCTAGTACAATGCAGCTTGATGATTGTATCAGGTTAGAATATTATTACCGTATACGTGCTTCTGCCGACTCTTGCTTGCTTTCATGTTTTCGGCAACAAGTGTGATCTTGGGAGTGGTAGACATTTAATGAGTGGGTTTGTTGCAAACGGACCAGTAGAAATTCATATCATTTAATCACACCCCTTCCTCTATATAAAACATTCTCAAAAGACTCAAGTATCCCTATCTGTCCAATAGGTAGATTTGCTGCTCCCTCCACAAATCACTGACAAAAAAATCAAGATAATCATGGGAGAACAGGACTCGACTCACTCAAGGTATCAGCAGAATATTCAAATGTTCAGAGATATAAAGGTATTTAATAGACAATTTCAAAGTACGTTCCCATCAGCCTATTAATTTTTTCAAACAAGTCTAGGTGCGAAATTTTTGCTATAACGATAATTAGTACTAAATTTCAATATGACTGAAACTGACATTCATAATGAAGACTTTGCACTTACACTTGCTTTAAAAAAGGGGCTGGATTAAATTCAAAAATTGCCTATTTTCATAATTCCACAGAATCTCACATTCAAGCCTGAACACCAAAACTGCACTTTGGCACTTCTTTGGAGACTAGTTTACAGCTTATTACACCTCCACATTTCACTTTTTACTTCATAGTAATCTTACTTAAATGATGCCAAACTTTAAATAACACAAGTCCTGAGGGTGGAATCAAAGCAACTGGAAAGACGAGACCTGTGTGATTGATGGAAGATTCTAATACACAGTATGCCTTACACTATTAATAGGAAGTTAAAGCAATGACAACAGCAATGACAATGACAATGCCAGAAAACAATGATCTTATTGCACGAATGAGGAGCAATAATACTGCATGCACGCATCTTAGTAGAAGTCATTGACATAGTCTGCCAGACGACTATGTGAAATTTCCAAATTTAGGCTTTTAAGGGCAACATGAACGCCCAACAGTAAATCTTTCCTTCCCCATATGTAATCATACACATGGCCTTCCAGCTGTAGCGTCATTTGTCCCCAAAATAGAATTTGAACAAAAAGCAATAATCATAACACACCATTGCGCAAACATCCATTTTTAAGTGACATTTTACCTGCCATAACTGTCACGGCTGCTTAAACTATCTAATATCTAATATTACAGAGAGTGACTTTTCAGAATTATGAAAGTCACTGCAATTTGACAACTTAAACACAGTGGAACAAAGCACTAAGTACTTTACATAATGATAGAACTATAAATGAAAGTAACAACCTTACAGTTTCCACTGAGTGCAACAGTAACAGGTTTAAACATGAAGGGAACATAACAATAATCCTCTTGAAACAAAGCCAAATGTTGGTCATTGTGAATGACTTATTTGAGCATCCCTCAAAAAAAAAAATAAATAAATAAATGAAAAAGAAAAAACAATAACAACCAAAAACTTTCAGTTCATCCATGATTATCCAGACTGATTTTCATAGTATCAATAATATGAATACGATGCAGGACTCAAAATTAAGCAAACTAGGAGGTTGCATTTTAGCAACTAGGGGCAAAATTGATGTTGCAAAATCGAAAAATATGGATCCCAAATTTTAGCTAATGTTTCAGAAAAAACGTTTTTGTTACAATCTTATTACTGTAAGAAAATGGCTTGAACCAAGGAGTAACATTAACCTTGATTGAAAAGGATCATTTAGGTGATTGGAGTCCTGAGAAGG
>BLAZ01000324.1:29690-32190 GCA_014633955.1 Acropora tenuis | reverse complement strand
AATGGTATCCACCTGCTTTCCAGAACAAGAAATAAGAAGACAGACGGTGATAGTAACATGGCTATTTGAATATACACAGAGAAACAGTTATCAGAGTTATGTGAAATAGAACTTTGGTGGAACCACAATCATAGTGTTGACTGTTTTCACCTAACATCATTCTGCCCTATTTTACTAGCAACGAAAGATAAATTCTCGTGTTATTTTGCACAGGGTATGAGTGCATCAGCAGCATTTCATCATCATGAAACCCAGCTGATGAGGGATCCTGTAACCCTGATGCTTCTAGCAGATAGGAGGATTTGCCCCTCTCTGCGTGATGTGAATAACATGTATGAGAAGTGGCCCATTGAAAATAAGGGACCCTCAAATGGTCCTGAAATGTTTGATCGTCTTGAGACACTTGTCAAGGAGTACAACAAGAAGCATGCTGAAGTAGGAGAAAAATGCTTTCTGCAAAGATATGAGAATTATGGGGGCCATGAGCAACACCTTGTCTTATCCATCTGCACACCTCTAATGTCACGAGTACATAAAACAAGGCAAGCCAGTGAGATGGCATTCATGGTTTCCTCGGGGAGCCTTGACCGACATAACAACCCAGTCTTCTTTATGTGCATTCACCATCCATGTGGAGCTCTCCCCCTTGCTGTTTGGGTAACTTCAAGCCAGTCTGAGGCATCCGTAGAGAGCTGTTTAGAAAGCTTGAAGTCAATTTTTCCCAGCCATGCTTTTGGTAACCAAGGGCCTTGACTGACGATGATACTGCCCAAAGGCAAGCTCTTCGAAGTCAATGGAAACATGCAACACTTTTGCTTTGTATTTGTCATTTCATGCAGGCAACATGGCGGTGGTTCCTAGATTCAAAGCATTTAATATCAAAAGATGATCGGCAGCACCTAATGACAATAATACAAGACCTTGTTTTTGCAAAACAACAAGAAGAATTTCAAGAAATTTTACAGCTCCTTCCTTCCGACTCAATATTACAGAAATACCCAGAGTATCAAGAGTATTTAAAGAAAGCTATTGACAGGAAAAAGGAGTGGGCCCTTTGCTACAGATCCAAGCTAAGAACACGAGGAAATAACACAGACAACTACACAGAATCAATGATCTTTGTGTTCAAATGTGTAGTTCTAAGGCGAATGAGGGCGTACAATCTCATTGAATTATTTCACTTCATAACTGAAGACATTGAAATGTATTTGCAGCGGAAGATCCTCTCACTGGCATTTGGCAAGCCACAAAACCTTCACCTTGCAGCAAGTTGGTTTGGAAGAAATTCAATTTCTGTAAACCTTAACAGCATTACCAAGGATGATCAAAGCCCATTCAAGTTTAATGTGTCAAGTAGAGAAGACAGTAATGTAATGTATGTTGTTGACTGTAATTTAGCCATTTGTACATGTCAGCAGGGTGTTAATGGCAATGCCTGCTCACATCAAGCAGCTGTCACTTTGAAGTTTGCAATAAATAATGCCAATTTTATTCCCCAAACAGCAAACGAGAGGTTCAACCTTGCTATTCTAGCTGTAGGAAGCAATAACAATTTCACGGTAGTCAATTTCGTTTCATTTATGTAAAAGTTTTCTAAAATCATCATTTACTATTTTCTTGGCGATAATTTTGACATCTCAACTTTGAGCTTAGTATTTCATCGTCTTGCGCGCAATTGCGCCTTCTTCGTCGAATTTTTGAATTATTCAAAAAACTTCGATCAAATCGTGAAACTCGTTTTCAAAGTGAGCCTCGCTAACTTCCTGATCAATACAGTGTCGCTTTGCTGGTTACCAATGATTCATGATATCAGCAACATCGTTCCCAGGGTCTACTCCGCTTTCAAGATGGCGGCTGAGAGAAGTCATCTTGAAAGCAGAGTAGACCCTGGGTGCGAGGTTGTGGGTTACAATTCCGTGTCCAAGTACACTAAATGAAAAATCCCACAATAATTCCTTATGTAAAACAGCACCAAACGTCATTCAACGTAACTATCACTTACTATTCATAACTAGACGTTATTACAGATAACCACCAGTTACTACTCGTCACTAGACCTTACTACACATCACCAGCCGTTACTGAACGTTACTAGCAGTCACTACTCATCACTAGACGTTACTGAACATCACCAGCCATTACTGAACGTTACTAGCGGTCACTACTAGTCACCAGACGTTACTACACATCACCAGCCGTTACTGAACGTTACTAGCAGTCACTACTAGTCACTAGACGTTACTACACATCACTATAGACAAACTGAATCGGCCCATTCCTATCACACACTATCGCTGTCGCCTGGTCGTTGGGGCCCAACGATAAAAGGCAAGCCCCACTGTCGCTGTCGATTTGGCAGAGCGGTCAAAATTTGAATGATATTTCAAGGCCGAACCAGCCTGTTTCCGGTACGCTTTTGGCGGGAACAACTGCTCGTTTCTTCTACAATATACATATAGGAATGTATTATACCCTGATTTCTTTTTTTTTACTTTGACAT
>BLAZ01000324.1:13821-16321 GCA_014633955.1 Acropora tenuis | reverse complement strand
TGTGACGGAAGTTTTTCTTTAACAATAATTGTGATTCCTTAAATAGTTTTGAATCGGAAATTGGTAGTTATCACCAGAACCGAGTGACAAGTTGATTAGGTGCTCATGCATCGCTAAAAGTATGTTTATGCCGCCTTTTCCTGTCGGTGCCTTTTTTCTAGATTATTCATTGTGCTAGGGTGATTTTTGCGACAGTTCTGTTTTTTTCGTGAGTTAGTCGAACTGTGTGAGAAGTTAGGTTGAGGACGAGCGATATCGGTTAATAAAAAGTTGAAGTTTGCGAAGAACGGCCTGTTGAGTCTTGGCATTCGCGAAACATATGCAAATTAAAGTTCATGAGAATAAAGAGCATACAATTCATTCTCATCAATATGCACACATGCTATAAAGGTAAATCTATATAAAGTAGTTGGAAGCACTATCATTTGAGCACCAACCAAGTGCAATGCAGCTTGATGATTGAATCAGGTTAGAATATTATTACAGTATATGCTTCTGCCGACTTTTGCTTGCTTTCATGTTTTCAGCAACAAGTGTGATCTTGGGAGTGGTAGACATTATTTTAATGAGTGGGTTTGTTGGTGCAAACGGACCAGTAGAAATTCATATCATTTAATCACACCCCTTCCTCTGTATAAAACATTCTCAAATGACTCAAGTATCCCTATCTGTCCAATGAGTAGATTTGCTGCTCTCTCCACAAATCACAGACAAAAAAATCAAGATAATCATGGGAGAACAGGACTCGACTCACTCAAGGTCTCAGCAGAATATTCAAATGTTTAGAGATGTAAAGGTATTTAATAGACCATTTCCAAGTGCCCATCAGCCTATTTTTCAAACAAGTCCGGGTGCAAAATTTTTGTTATAATTAACAGTTATTCTTCGAGGACGCGCCGGATATGAGCTGATATATATAACCAACGAGGCCGTAGGCCGAGTTGGTTATTATCAGCTCATATCCGGCAAGTCCGAGAAGAATAACTGTTAATGTAAATTTTCAAGCAATTCTCAATTGATTTCATCGGGTGAGACCTCCGCAAGTCGTGACGTTTTCTTTACCGACGACGCCGCGAAAATTTTTTTTCCGACCAGCACAAGAAATTCACCATCAGTTTTTCCTTATTTGGTCAAACGTAACGATAATGGCTCATATGATGGGCTTAGGGAACCAATCAGAAAGCTGGAAAATCATTATCATGAGCTAAAAATTTAATAATGGTGATTAGTGCTAAATTTCAATATGACTGAAACTGACATTCATATGAAGACTTTGGACTTACACTTGCTTTGAAAAAGGGGCTGAAGTTAATTCAAAAATTGCCTATTTTCATAATTCCATAGGATCTCATATTCAAGCCTCAACAGCTAAACTGCACTTTGATACTTCTTTGGAGACTAGTTGACAGCTAATGACACGTATATGTTTCACTTTTTACTTCATAGTATTCTTACTAAAATCATTGCTGCCAAACTTTAAATAACACAAGTCCTGAGGGTGGAATCAAGGCAACTGGAGAGACGAGGTGTGATTTATGGAAGCTGCTAATATGCAGTATGCCTTACACTATTAATAGGGAGTTAAACCAACAACAACAGCAATGGCAATGACAGTGCCAGAAAACAATGATCTGATTGCACGCATGAGGAGAAATAATCGTGCATGCATGCTTCTTAGTAGAAGTCTTTGATGTAGTCTGCCAAACGACAATGTGAAATTTCCAAATTAATTTTAAGGTTTTAAGGACAACATGAACACCCAAAAGTAAATCTTTCCTTCCCCATATTTAATTATATGGCCTTCCAACTGTAGCATAATTTGTCACCAAAATAGAATTTAAACAAAAAGCAATAATCGCAAAACAGTCACCATTTCGAAAATGTCCATTTTTAAGCGACATTTTATCTGCTATAACTGTCTTGCCAGCTTAAACTACCTAATATCTAATATTACAGAGAGTGACTTTTCAGAATTATGAAAGTCACTGCAATATGACAACTTTAATACAGTGGAACAAAGCACCAAGTTGGTACTTTACATAATGATAGAACTATAAATGAAAGTAACAACCTTACAGTTTCCACTGAGTGCAACAGTAATAGGTTTAAACATGAAGGGAACATAACAATAATCCTCTTGAAACAAAACCAAATGTTGGTCATTGTGAATGACTTATTTGAGCAAACCTCAAAAAGAAAAATAAATATATGAAAGTAAAACAATAATAACCACAAAACTTTCAGTTAATCCATGATTATCCAGACTGATTTTCATAGTATCAATAATATCAATATGATGCAGGGCTCAAAATTGAGCAAACTAGGAGGTTGCATTTTAGCAACTAGAGGCAAAATTGATGTTGCAAAATGGAAAAATATGGATCCCGAATTTTAGCTTATGTGTCAGAAAAAACGTTTTTGTTACAATCTTATTACTGTAAGAAAATGGCTTGAACCCAGGAGTAACATTAACCTTGATTGAAGAAGATCATTATTTAGG
>BLAZ01000323.1:985123-990123 GCA_014633955.1 Acropora tenuis | reverse complement strand
ATCGCGAATTCTACATTATTTTATCCCGGTGTTTGAACTCTGGACATTCACACAACACTCGTTAGCTGTGTCCCACCTCTGCGAACTTCTTCGGAAATTGAGTTATTTCGCCTGCTTGATCTGGTTGGCTAGATCAAAAGATTTCATCGGCTAGGTATTTTAGTTTTTTATGCTGCTTTTTTTTCTTGGCGTTATTACGACGCAAGCACAAGCGCAAGTCTCAACCACAATGTAAAGGAATGCATTTTTTATTCCTGCACTTGTGTGCTTGCGCTTGCATTGCTAATGTAAACAATACCATAGCTACGTAGGCAAAACAAATTGAAGCAAAAATATTGTAAGCACAAGAATAAGAACTATTTTGCGCTTGTTAGGAAATGCAATAGCAAGTGAAAGCTCAAGGTTACTGTTTTAAGTGGAAATCAACGTCGACGTGAAATGAAATGCAATTTTTGCTCCATTGAAGTTGGCCACAACCTCCTACCCAGGGTCTCTCTCCTTCCCCTCTGACGACAACGTAGGGAAGGGAGGGAAACTCTAGGTACGAGGTTCATTTGGCCAGACATTAGACAGACACGTGCTCGTACTACTTTCTGTTTCCGAGTGCTTTATCTCGACACAAGCAGGGGCGCAGGTGTAGAAAGAAGAAATTAAAAATGCGCTTGGCCTTGCGTTTGCTGTTATGCTTTCGTCGGGCTCGTTTTCACGACATGTGCTGCTTTATCAGCACTTATGCTTACGTTTGTGCTTGCGTAACTAGTGAAAACAAGGCTTTTATGCTAGTACCCATGAGTGCCCGGATTACGCTTTTAAAAGTGAGAGCTTCTTGTTGCGCTTCTGCTTGCGTGGCTCGTGAAACGGTTTTTTTTTTTTACGCGTCTTTAAGACTTATGGTAGTTCTGTTTACGTGAAAAAGAAAAAAATGACTGTAACTAAAATTATTAACCGGAAAAAAACGGTAAGTACTAAAAAAAAAAAAGTTCATTTAAGCAGTTTCTTCCATACAATTATGCCAAAAAGATTTCTAGAGTCCATAAAAAAACAAACTTGGCCATGAAAGGAAAGATTTCTGCCGTGTTTCTGATTTTGTTGATCTCTATAGCTATTTCATCTTTAAAATCGGCAATTTTTGCAAAATGTTTAAAAATGGCCATTTTTCACACTTTTGAAAATCGTGTCATTTTACCACCAATAAACGTTTTTTAGCTTTTTGCTCCATTAAATAAATTTGAAATTATTCTAGAATCCATAAAAACAATCTAGGACATGGTAATGAGATTTTTGACGATCTCAATTATAGCCCCAAAGAACAAGATTACCATAAATTGAAGAAATTGGGCGTAGTACCTCTGGACGTGGCGTTAGAGCTTTTTACCAAGCGATGCTCCCCGAGATTTCGGCCCGGAGGTCGCTTTTGGAGCCAAGTTTCAGAGACCTGTCGCCAAGCAGTTAGGGAGAGAAATGTCGGCCCTAGACCATTCGAGCGAGATCCCTTTCATCCACTAGGATCGATTTGTGATATAAAGCAACTTCCACATATATCTAAGAATTTACCAGTTATTTCTTTCATGTGGGACGCGCAAGTGTGAATATGTGACAATTGCGCACGTGCTCTTGCAGAAACCCTTAAATTAAGGTTCAGCGCCATTTTTAATGTTATAATATTTTCCTAGGGTACATGCTGGTGCGTGTTGACACGACATTTGCGCAATCATTGAATGTTTCAACGCAAATTTAAAGATTTAAAAGAAAAGAATACAGAAGCCTTGCCTCAGTTTTGAGTTGAGGACGCATTTGTTTGACCATCGGAGAGAGTCTTTACGTTATTGTGCGGTTAGCCTAGTTTTCAAGTCCAAGATATATTAATTCTGATCTTCATTGACTCGAGACGAAGGCTGTTTTCAGTCGCATCGGAAAAGTACTGCATGGTATGGACAAGTTGATTTTTCAGCTTTCGTTCAAACATAGTAAATAGCTCCAAGACATCGATAGGCAGGTTTCCATTACATGTCTACTCTGGAATTGGGTGAGTATTTTCTCAGACGACTGAATGTTTTTTTTTTTTTTGAAGCAGAACTGGGAACAGAGAAGGCTTCGTCGTCGAGTTTGAAAAGGACTCTAAATTAAGCGCTGATGGGAGTTGAACCCATGACCTCCTGTTTACTAGACAGGTACTCTAACCTGCAGATTTATTTCGTATGGCAAAAGATGGCCACTCTCACATAGAGTCAGTTTGTTATTTGTGAGAGTTTCAAATGTGCCCGACGGATAAGTGTGAACACACAGGGCGAATAGAATAATGCCTTTCGTTATCCTTTTGCATTCAGCGTTTTTCATGTTAGAATAGGTAAAACGTTTGAGAAAGTTAAAAAGCTAGTGATTCAAGAGTTAAGTTGGAAACGCCAGGTGTTAATAATTTGGCGAATGCTAACCAATCAATTTAACCAATTAATTTTAACCGAACTCTAACCAATGTTGTAAAAATACACCATGTTGTAAAAATAGTAGCAAAAAGTTTCACCTCTACCTGAGTGAAAAGTTCTTTATAAGAACTATGTAGCCTTAACAAACGCAACGAATTGACAAGCTCATGCCACCACAGGAACAGATTTTCCAAGAATTTCACGACAACATAATTGGCACACAGTAACGTGATCTGGCTCTCATTCTATGCATTCCGCATAATTCATTTTGTTTATATATCGCATAGCAACATAGTTAAATCCTTATATCCGCCAGTTTTTTAATGTATAAGTCATTCGTTAACCCATTAATATCTGAAGCAACTCGTATAACTGACTTTTCTCGAGTTTCCAAAATGTTTTCCAAGAGGCTATATCTTTAACAGTCTCGGGAAAAAAAACAAAGATAACTTACTATACCAAATAAATCTAGAACTACCATATATTTTTGATTGGTTTTGTGCTAAAAAGTTGACAGTAAACCTAAAGAAGACAAAATATCTTGTTTTTCAACCCCGTCAAAAAATAAATTTTAATTTACTGCCTCCGCTAATTTTAGCGGGAGAAATCTTGGAGAAACGTCCAATATAAAATACCTAGGAATTGTTGTTGGCCATCACCTAACTTGCATGACCATATTGATTATGTATGTGATAGAGTAAGAAGGAGTATTAATATTATGTTTAAGGTTAAACATTATTTGGGGAAACATTTTGTAATCGGTATCTATTACTCTCTGGTATATTCTTACGTAATTTATAGTTGTTTATTATGGGGAAATAATTACGATAGTGCATTATCAAAGCTAATTCCTTTACAAAAGAAGGCAGTTAGAATAATGAATAATACTCTTTTGCGAGATCCTATTACTCCCTATCATGCAAATTCTGGATTACTAAAATTCCGTGGTATTGCCAATAAGCTACATACATGCTTATTTTTTATGGGTATTTATGTGAAAATAAGCCAAGTAACTTTCCAGTAACTCTTGCATCTGAGCAACTTAATTACTTTGCGCGAGGTGCTTCCGCTCAGCTACTGCTGATTCCCTTTTCTTGAGAATAAACATAAGGACGTTCCGCCCTACTGTTATTGGCAAGTATTACTGGAATGCCCTCCCTGTTTGTATTAGAGTGTTAACAACAAAAACCTCTTAAAGTTTCAGAAAAGCACTTCGCAAATATGATCTTGCTCAATATTATAAGTCTGTTTTTGGCCGCATTCAGTTAGTGTGTTTGTGTGTGTATCTTAATGTTTGTGTCTGCACCTTGTGTTTCGTGATTGTGTGTTATTTTATGTAATAGGAGCTATTGTTTGAATTATATCTGTTTTAAGGGTCCTAATTAGTCTCTACTGTAATGTGTCCTTCTCTATTCAATATTCTTTCTGGTAATAACTAAAATAAACCAAATACATTTTAACTGTAATAACTCAGCTACTTTGTAAACTCTATTTATATAATGGATAGAATCTAATTTAAAAAAAAATGTAAAAACAATCCAGAACCAGAAACGGACGCATGCTAAGCATGAACCGATTATTTCATAACATTTACATTATTTAATTTTATCAAATTCTAGTTCCTCCAAATCGATTGAAAGCTTAAAAGTATTCATTTCAGTGGCCTAACTGCGTCATCAGCGTGCCACGGTCCACAAGATTAAGGAGCCCGCTGATGACGTTAGCAAATTCCTTGCTTGAAATTGCGCAAGTTTGATCGCCATGTTGTAACAACATGTTTTCATATAAGATGAGGAGCAATTTTTGAAAATCCTTGTTTTTGCATTGAATTAGCCGTCATCGGCGGCAGTTGCTATTGCAGTCGGCCTCTGGCTGTGAAACGTCGGCTGAAAAAGAGAGGGGACTGGGATGAACGGAGATCTCCCAGCCCAGACAATAATAACATTTTACATCAACAAAAATGATATATCTCACATAAACGCCACTAGGTGTCTTGTTTCCCATTTTTTCCACCGAGAGTTTGTTCCCAGCCAATGTGCCCATGAAAGTTTTTGCACCGAACATAAACACAAGCCATTTAGATTCATATTGTATCATCACAATTTGTCAACAGGAAAAGCCAGGCAAAAGGAAACCCATATCTTAAGTTTCAAAGTGCCCGTCATGAAAAATTTAAAGCGCTTTCTTCGTTGGCTACCAGTATTTCGAGCAGATTATTTTCTGCAAGTTATGGGGCGGTTCCTTCGTTTTTTCTTTTTCATTTTTTTGTTTATTTCAGTAGTAGTTTTATGTTCCTGCGTTAACGCTTTAAAGCAACCGTAACCGCAGCGTCAAGGACACTTCAAAATAAAAGTACGTCGCAGATTTTTCAATTATTTTATTCTAGATCTGTAAAATGTGTGTGAATATCACTCCAACGGCCTTTTTACTTGCAGTTTTGCAAAAAAGACAGAAAATTTAAGACATATTTAAGATTTATTCCAGGGATAACTAATCCAAGGATAAAACGGCGTTCCTGTAAACCTATTTATTTCGTGATTAACTATCCCACGATTAAAGGTAGGAATAAACCGCTCA
>BLAZ01000323.1:949647-954647 GCA_014633955.1 Acropora tenuis | reverse complement strand
GCAAAGAAAAAGACTAAGGCTTAAAGAAGCCATGGTAAATGTGAAATTAAAAAGAGGAGCATGAGGCAAATTAATTTTGCGACGTTTGATTTTGCGACTTTCGAGAGACACGTTTTGAATGAATGAAAGATTTTTATTAAAACAGGCCGACAAACAAAAGTGTGAGTTTCAAAGGCAATATAGGAATAATATTCTATACCACTATTCAATACTACTATACAGTTAAAATGGACTTAAGCAAAGTTAAATAGGCATCTATTAATAAAGCATCGCTTGAACCTCTCGGTTCTCACACGTGGCAAGATAAAATCATGGCCCCTGCTTCTTAAAAAACGTGATCTTTGAGGAGGAAGAAGGTCATGGAAAGGATGAGCTGCATCGGTTATGATGTTGTTCCATAACTGCCTATCTCTTGAAACGATGTAGCTGGTCATTGGGATGTAATTGGAGGTATATCCATATCGCCAAGCACGCCTACAAAACTTATCAATCTGTGCAATGTATTTACCCTGGTGGGCACAGGCCCATACTTCTAATGCATATAAAAACGATGACATTATGAGGCTATCAAATAACACAGTCAACTCCGGTAAGGAGTAGCCAAAGTACTTGCAGACCCTCAAAATGTAAAGTCTAAATTTGGCCTTGCCAAGCATTTGTTCAAACTGAGTATCCCAATTGCACGGGTCTTCATTAAATGTTACTCCTAACAATTTGAGCTCCTTCTTCCTAGCTATCCCATCAATATAAAACCTGGAGGAGTTTTCCTGGTCCTCCCTCTTACTAACATTTCAAAGTTCTTCTTGAAATTTAACGGCATCTTGTCGTCTGCCCAGAGTTTGATGCTGCAAACTTCTTGATGTTATGGGTCAATCTGACTTGGGCTTGACTTAGGTACACCAACTCTGATGTCATCAGCATATTAAATCAGTAGTGAGCTTGGACGTCGTTCAATCATGATGGAAAGTAGAATGGGACCAAGAACAGTCCCCTGTGGGCCACCTCTGTTGATATTGAGGAACTTTACAACATCATCCACCACGACCCTTTGTTGGCAGTCACACAGGAAGCTGATCACCCAGTTGATGATATATGGGTTAATGTCATAGGACTTTAGTTTGTCAAAACAAGACTCGATGGGAAACAGAATCAAAAGCTTTACTAAAGTCAAATGATAGGACCCGGACAAAATCTGCATCCTTGTCCAGCCAGTCCAGCCAATAGTGTTGACATTTGATTAGAGCCATAGATGTACTACGGCCTTCCATATAAGCAAACAGGTCTGGGCCGATCTCATCCTCAAGCACAGGAGACAGTTCTTGTTTGCAAACAAGCCGTTCAAAGATCCTCATTATGATATTAGTTAATGAGATTGCTCGCAGCTGATTACACTCCGTTAGAGGCGATTCTTTAGGAATAGGTGAAACATTTGCTAGTTTCCGCAGTGTTGGAAAAGCTTAATCAATTAATGAAGTATTGAAGATTGCCGTAATCACAGGTGCAAGATGATGGAAAGAATTATTGAAAGACTACAGGAAAAATTTGGAAACGAATGTTAAGTTGGGGTTTTGATGGCCAAATCCAAAGCAGTTGCAATTTTGGTCGCCACACACTTTCAATATAATGTTAGCTCTGTTTTTATTTTATTTAATTTACAAGTGAAGACTCTGTTATTGTTCCAATTTATATCTGTGAACTTGCAATGTAAATAGTGTGAAATAAATTGAACTTGAACTTGAATTGGCATCAAACAACTTGATAAGGGTCTTAGCTTCTGCCAACTCTAATCATTTCGAAATTCTCCCTTTTTCTTATTTTAGCCATGATCTTCAACTCTACAATTATTTCAAACAACTCATTCTACAGAGCTGAGCTTGCCTCGTTTCTTGCTCCGGTCGTGCGCCAGACAAAATCTAATAATTGGAAGCTGTGTTACAACGCCCTCATAAACGGATGGGATCCTGCAAAATTTCACAGCAACTGCAATCACAAGGAGCATACAGTCACCATCATTGAAAAAAAGCCTTACATATTTGGAGGATACACAGATCTACCTTGGGGTAACTATCAATTCCTGTTTATCTACTTTAAGTAGACAAATGATAAAAAAAAATCTTGGGTAAAACTCGTATACTATCATAACACATTGACAAAATAATCCTAAAATGGCAGAACCACATGCTACACACAGTATGGTCAGTATATCAGAGGATTACATCTCCAAGTTGGGTTACTGTGATCATCACTGAGAAATGGCTAATAAGGTAATCAAATTAACCAGTTACAAATTTGATTCAAACTGAATTCGGTCAAAAGAAGCGTAAAAAAGTTGTAACCTTTCTTGGACAGAGATTGATGGGAAAGTTGGATGTCAGGAAATGAAGAAAAAAAATGAAGTAAAACTACAAGCTTAGAAATTTCCGAAATAAGATAAGACAAGGCCAATAGCATTTCAGCCAAATTCGAAATTATACTTACATGTAGAATTTAAAGTTTCCATTTTAGGATATTTCTTCAATTATAAACAAAAATAGCCACCATAATGGTTTCCTTGAAGCATTTTGGATAAATGCCGGTTCGTGATATTTAAAAACAGTTAAGGAACGAATGCTATTATGGATAAATGAAATTGGCAGCGAGTGACGAGCAGCGCTGAAGCAAGCATCAGGCCGGGAACATTAAGGATCACGGCGAAAAGTAACGAACCTATAGGAAAACGTAAAAATAACATGACGTTTCTGGCCGCCTACTGTTTGTCACAACTGGACGGCCTGATCAGTAAGTTCGCAAATGGAATACGTCAGTTCTGCCGAACGAACAATGCTCGCTATGACCAAATTGGTTTTCCTTCAAGAGCAGGATCAGTTAAGCCAGGAAAATCTCTTAGTTTGACAGAACTGACGTGTTCCTTTTGTGAATTGACTGATCCGGCCCGCCAATTTTCCACACATATATGGTTTAAGTTCCCTTAGACTGCTGATTGTGATGTCACGACTGTTTTACCTGATTTTAATGAGAGGAAAATTGAAAGAGTAATAGCTCTGACATTAATGACAAAAATTACAATGGCAATAACAACACTAATAGCGTAATCAATATAACAGAAACAAAAACCTAGTTAATCTGGAAGGACAATTCTATCGATTAGTGTTTGCCCTCACCTGGTTTTATTTTAATTGCTCCGAAAGAATAAATAAATCAGTAATATCACGAATTGTAATTATCTTAATTATCTATGGCTACATAAGTAAATAACATATTAATCTATTATCTTATTAATACCCTTGCGCAAATCAACGATATACCGTTATGGTCTTGCATGCCAAATCAAGTTAACGTTATTGTTCATGTTGCCTGAGAAAGGGAGTAACAAACAGTTAGCATCAAATTTAAAGTTTTATGATTTGTCTCATACTCAGACTGCTACTCTCGGTAGAAATGGTGAGCATGAGCAGGACAATCGTTGCGGTACAACATACAACAGGAAATTTTCATATCTTTATTTGTATATTTATCTTTTGGCAGAAGGCATTATTGCATTTAGAAAGAATAAGAAAGAATAAAACTAGAAGTTACTTATAGCAAGTGAAGCGAGTTATAAAAAAATAAAGGTAACAATAACAAAGATGATGACTGATGTTTACAATAAAAATTTATTCCTGGACATTTTGTTGCGCATTGAGTGGAAGTAATTCCTCAATATGAAAAACGAAGATAGCTAGTGATATCAAGGGAAGGAAAAAGTGTAAACATAATAGGTAATCAACACAAGAATGCCACTATAATAACTTGTTTTATTCAACATATTCTCCTTGTCATGTAATAACAATGTAACAGGAATCAGCAATGGGTTATAGATCAGTGTTTGTCACCGTAATAGGTGATTTGTTTAAAATAGTCTTCGCCTCCTGATCAACGGGCGATTGTCTTGAATTGTTTGCCTCAGAAGGCGATTTTGTTACCTTAAAGGGCGATTGATTTTGTTCTGTGACCTCAATGGCGGGCAGGTAAATCAGGGACAACTTGTCTTTATCTGGAATTCTTTGACTTTCAAGTGCATTCAAGTACATCCTGTCTCCTTCGATTAAAATTTGGTCAACTGTAGCAGTACCCCAGCGCTGCACTGGAAAGGACTGTGCACACAACAGCGCTGCAAAAACTCATAAAGGAGCATTGCCTTCCCCTGGAAATTTCACTAAAACGTTTGTGACCTTGATGACTAATTCCAGCGATCGATAAAATTGCGTTTAGCATGATACCACTACGTTAAGCATAATAACACCGTTGAAAAAACTATAATAAACTCACCTGATTGACGATAAGTCAGTGGGCAGCCATGTGGGCTGAGCACGCATAATTCGGAAACTACTCCCGCTGATCCACCGTACTGCAGCTACTCAAAATCATCGCCGACGAAAAAAATCGGATCGAGAGAGATCACAGATTATAAAGCGCCCAGGCCCCACACGGTCAGTCAGAAATTGTGTTGCTGCTTCGCTAAGGCTTCGCAGCAACTACTTAAGAAAAGCGGAATTGTTTACACATTACCCAAGTGTCCCTTACGACATTGTAAGGGAGATAGGGCTTATCAAATGGAAAACAGCGGCCAAAATGGCCTAGATCGAGTGAAAGGCATAATTATAATTCGTTCAGCTAGTGGTTGACTGTTTCTTGATTGGTTATCACAGTGGATAATTTTCCTCAACCTTATGACGAGTGAACAGTTCGGGGATTAACAGATGTGTCCTTGTTTTGCAGAGTCGCCTTCAATTCCCATCTATGCCGAAACTCGCAAAGCCTTCATCTTCTCTCTGAAAAACAGCGAAGATTTACCGCCGTTCAAATGCTTGGCTAAAGGTGAAGGAAACGCAATTTATAAGAATTCAGTTTATGGTCCATCGTTTGGAAATGGACCGTATTTTTACATTGACAAATCAAACTCAATGGCAGAAATAGATGAACCGTACAGTGCTCCAAGAGAAGTGGCGATTAAAGAAACT
>BLAZ01000323.1:916978-919478 GCA_014633955.1 Acropora tenuis | reverse complement strand
GAGGAATTGTGGGTTGCTGTAGGCTTATATGAGAGTGTAGAGGAGCTTTGCCATTGATGGAAATATGGTCACATGAACTTGTGAATAAATTAGTGGAATTAGAGGCGTTCATTGATCCCGTGTGGAGAGAGTGTACCCATTTTCTCTTTATGCGGCATAAAAGACGCTGGTTCTTGGAAAAATGTCATGTACAAATTTTCCCCTGCATCGAGAAAATTATCAGCCTTAGCCTAATACATCTCAATATTTTCATAATTAGACCATATGTTCTTCTGTGCACTACTTCTTGCCAAAAACTTTAGTAATATATCTCGGCTTTTACGCAGAGAGAAAATGGGGGCAAACGCCAACGCACCGATTATGGTCATGCTGTTGAAGATGATAACGTGAGCAATGACAGTGGAACTGTAAGTACCTGCCGCTAATGTCATGTTAACTTAAAGAAAATTGGATAAAAGGTAGCATTGCTCTTTCCGGCGTTCCAAAATTTTCATTGAACATTTCCTGATCATTCAATGGTCTGAAAAGGCTCAAGCTAATTTAAATTTGGGTTTTGACAGGGTAACCATGTCTAGCAGTACTGAAACAGTAAATAATGAACCATTCCCCTCTAATATTGCAGAGTTTCAACCATTAGAAATACTTTTGGTAAGGCAACACTTTATCTCGTAGCTCTTACCGAGGGCCACCGTCTCAACTTGCCCCTCCCATTTTTTTGTCGTGTTTTGCGGGTAACATTTAACATTCCGGATTACAACAACTCGCCAAGATGATCCAACGCGAAGCAAAACTCCATCCCTACAGCAAAACTCTTGTTTTTTTTCCTTATGTCCACATAAAAACAGCTTCGTGAAGAAGCTGTTGACAAACCGTTAAAATGCCTCTAAACTTGAACATTTAGTTATTCTCTTAGCCTGCGTAGTTGGCGGTATTGTTGGCGTAACATAAGCCACGCGGGGAATGTGAACGGGCACTGTGAAACCTCCCCATTCACATTCTACTATATCTCAGTACTTATTATGTAATGAGGAATATTGTATGTAACGTGCCTCTCATAGCCCGAACGCCAAAGATTATAAAAATAATAATAATAATAATAATAAGAGTGAATGCAAAAGAAAAAGAACGAATTGTTCCTGTGAGCAAGATATCAAGTCCACAACAACCACTCGGCTCCTAAAGCCCTTGTGAAGCGCAGAAACAAGCCTTTCAACAAATAACTTCCTTTTACAACTGAGAGCTTTTGTAAATAGTGTACACCATTAACATGCCACACTTGTGTAGCTTATACGCGTTCTTCAAATCTCAGCGCTCCTACTAGGCCACTTTTGAATTGGACGAAAGCAGCAGGTAACCTCTCTACTTGGCACCCTATGCTCGCATACACAGAAGAGAAAGCGTTTTTGACGGCATTTGTAGCGACACACTAGTACGTTATGGTATTTACAAAGAGTCATAGACAACATACGTCAATCCGGCCGACTATAGACTTTTAGGTGAAATCAGGGACAGAAATTATCGACAATATTCCGACAACGCGGCTTAGAGACTCAAGTCACAAACTACGTAACTTGGAGTCTCGCATTAATCAATAATATGTAAATTTATTATTTTGTAAGCAGTCTTACACACGGCGCCTGTAAGCAGTCTTATAAAGGCCGTTAGTAAGGAATATTAAACACGGCGTTTATGAGATGTGTTACACACGGCCTTTGTTAGCAGTTTCACAGACAGCGTTTGTAATCAGTCTTAAACACGGTGTTCATAAGCCGTCTTACACACGGCCTTTTTAAGCAGTCTAACTTAAAGATGGCGTTTTTAAGCAGTCTTACAGACGGCGTTTGTAAGCAGTCTTAAACACGGCCTTTGTAAGCAGTCTTACAGACGGCTTTTGTAACCAGTCTTACACAAGGCGGTTGTAATTAGTCTTACACACGGCCTTTGTAAGCCGTCTTACACACGGCCTTTGTAAGCAGTTTTACAGGCAGTTTCGGTAAGCCATTTTACACACGGCCTTTGTAAGCAGTAGAGACTTTAAGCACCGATGACGGCGACGGCAACGGCGACGTGGGTACCGAGCGGAAATACTGGGGAGAAAACGCCGTTGTGGCGCGAATTCTGAACATTAAGCACTTGCCAAATCTTCAGAGGTGACAGCAAATTGTTAGCAGACTGAATAACTATCTTTTTCTCATCATGCCTTCTTTAAAAATGGCTAGAAATCACCTTCTCATAAGCCATTACGAAGGGATTATAGATGACGAAGAATTTCTTCTGTTATACGACCTCAACACATCTTCAAATCTTGATTTACCGTACGATTTGTACGAGCGTTTTGACTTTGATGGTCTGGACGACGACGAATGTCTTTCGGAATTTCGTTTCCGTAAGCACGATCTGCCTTTGCTCGCTGAAGTACTTCAGATTCCGGACAAAATAACATTATACCAAAGAAGTGTTTGCTCTGGTCTGGAGGCCCTTTGTCTTGTGCTTAGGCGAC
>BLAZ01000323.1:906155-908655 GCA_014633955.1 Acropora tenuis | reverse complement strand
GACCCTGCACACAGTAAACAAGATGGCGGAAGGCACGGACGCGCTTTTTATATTTGGTGATGATTTGGAAGCGATTTTAGATAAACTGGAGGAAGATGAAAGTGTACAAGAAGAATTTTCAGCTGCTGTCAGAAATGTAAGTGGAGAAAATTGGACATTTAACTCGAATTGTCGAACGAACAAGCTAAAAAATCTGCATGATCTTGCTTAGTATTAACCAAAACACTGGCCATAATTTTGCAAAACCTCGAGCGATCTTTGTCTTCGGCCATCGCACAAGACCTCTTAGCTTTCATACATACATTTACTCACCTCTCATCTATCCTTGCTTTAACTTATTGCAGCTTTTCGTTTACCTTTCGTTTATAGGGACAGACACGAGAAATTATTTGTGATTGTACATGTGGTAAGAAGTACAAGAGGAGGCTACGAAAGGCACAGGGCTACGAAGCACACAGAAAATGATGGGGCAAGTTCACAGCAAGCCTTCTGGCCGAAATAGTAAGTAGTGCTGTGCTGAAGGTCAAAGAGAGAAAGGAGTTCGATGCAAGTCATAGGAATGAGATAACTACCCTCGTATTTGAACTAGAGGAAGGGTCTCAAGAATTCTTTCTCCTCAGAACAATCTATGAATCACTTCAAAAGAAATTAAGGAGATGCCAAAAAGTTTTATTCCAGTTTTTATGGAAATGTTGCATTGAATGCCACCAAATACTGCAAAGGACTTTCACAGAATGCAGCAACTTTGTTTGCAATGAAAGTGGCTGATAGTCTGTTGGTACACTACAAGCAAAAGAAGCACTCTTCTACAAGCAGTGAAACCCTGCCCCCACTGACAGACAAACAAAAGGCTGGTCTACAGTAAGTTGCTGGATATGTTCTACAAAACTTGACTTATAAGAAACACTATACAGTAAATTCGGGTGAAAGCCAACAAGCCATGGGCATCCTCAAGGTTGGAAAACTGGAAATTAGTGACTCACAAAAGCAGAAGCTGATATCAAGTTTGAACAGAGTAGGGCCTCGGTCAGTTACTTTACCAGCTCAGAAGATTTTTTTGAAGACTGAACATTATTTCAGGCAATCCACTTTGAAAGCTGATTTGCAAAAAATTGACTTTGTGGGTATTACTCAACTAGCGACTAGTGACGGTGACATATTGGCCAACTACCATCTCATTGTGGCTGATGCTGGATGCAAACCTGACAGTGATGTGAAGAAGGGTATTTTGCATGACATTGTGAGCTTATATGTAAGAGTGCACTCATTCTCCTATGCTAAAGACATTGTCCAGCGGTATAAAATTAAAGCTAAACAAATTCAGGGCAAGTCTCTACGTAAAGAGATCAACAGAAGTTGCCAAGGAAATGACCAAAGGAAGAAGTGAGACAGTAATAATTGATATAATTATATCAACATCGATATATACTATCCCAGTAATATACATCACAGTTATCATTTGACTGAAAACAGAACTGTTCAATTAATTAATATCGTGCCAAGTTTCAGTTCAGTAGAAAGTAATGCCAAAGTCAGTAAAGACCACAATATTGTGAGTTGCTCAGGTACAAAAATGTTATTCTAAAACATAGTTAGTAGAGTCTCCTCTACTATGTCTGAAACAAACATAATTATGCTGTCATACCAAGAATTATGTAATATACCTCTGAAAGTGATGCAGGAATAAATTATTGATCGGTCTTAAATAAAAATTAATATGTTCAATGATGATGCACCAGATGTTTTTCACTCACATGATGGAATATAAAAAGAAATGCAACATTATCAGGGAACCAAATGAACTTTTTTTTACAAAGTTGCAAGCAGGTGACTAACTCAAAACTAAAATTAATTAGCCGGAAGTCGCATCGTGGTTATCTGGCATGTCGAGTGAATGTGGCGAATGAGCATGTTCAGTGAACTCCTCAAAAGCTGACTGCACGTAACACTGAAAAAGGTTCTAATTCCATATGCACATTAAAAATGTGTAAATTTGCTTAAAATAATGAAAGGTACCGTAAATAGCAACCGCTCTCGTAAAGCATTGATCAATTTTAACTGATACCATTCCCCCACCCTGGTCAATTCCTAGGACAAATCCGCTCCTTCTGGTCTAGGGGTGAGGATTCTTTTAAGCATTCTTCCTCTCCTGGGGTGGGGAATGAAACATCAAGTGTGATAAAATTGGGGAGGGGGAGGGGGGTAACAGCTAGAATAGAACCATGTATAAGTGACCAAGCTGTAGATGCAATCACCAATGGAAAATTAGAGTGTAATTTTGTTTGTACAGTTATTGTTTGCACTCTTACATGGCTACAAGTAATAAAAAGCAGGCATTTTGCCTCAAAGACGAAACAGTTAATTTTCTTCTCTAATTTTCTTTCGGGATGGTAATGGGTCATCTGTAACTTCCGTCCATGACATGCGCTTGCCTTTTCTTCCTCGAGTATTTCCACTCTGACAAGTTATTCTCCGTTGAATGCGAATAGTGTTGTCATTG
>BLAZ01000323.1:884862-887444 GCA_014633955.1 Acropora tenuis | reverse complement strand
GAAGACGATCCTCTCTCGTGCAAATTATATATATATATATATATATATATATATATATATAGATATATATATATATATATATATATATATATATATATATATATGTAATCAGGAATGAACTTCTTGAGGCACAAATGTTTGCAATTGATTTAATTTAGTTTAGAGTTCGTCCTACACAATCATTCATGACGTTTTCATGCTTGCGGATTTCTAGCGCCTCATGATTTTACGCGTGCGGATGTCATGGATGTTCCTGTGGAGGATTTCCCAAGAGATATCTTGCATGGATGTGAACCTTCATCCCAGACATCAGCACTGCACTGATATTTATAAATTTCAGATTTCACCCTTTTCTCTTATCAAGTCTACTTATTTACCCTTTTTGTTTATTTTCCCTGCCTTTTCTTGTAGATTACTGTTTAATCGTAGTTACTAAAACAAGGAATAACCTAAAATGACCTAAAACTTAATGAGCTACAACGGTATCTAAAATTATAGCCGTATGGGGCCGAGGAAGCGGGGGGCAACTTAGATTTTTTTGGGCAGCAAGAGAAACGTTCCAATTTTTCAAGAAGATTACGTTTGTTTTTCAAGAAAATTGCATGTGTGTGTATGTGCGTGTGTTTTTGTTATTGTCGTTGATAGAGGTATCTCTATTTTAAACTGAAGTCAGCGTTTTAAAGCCAGTTAAATTCACACGAGACAGTGGTTGCCTAGCTCGTGATGAGTTTCTGGTTACTTTTAAAGGGGATCATATCCTTAGAGAGGGGGAAAAATAACGCTTTCTTCCCATGAGAGACATATTGAGACAAATTATTTCACTGGGAGAGGGCATGATTTTACTGTTGAATGGTATTTGTAACAACCATGTTCTCTAACGTTGACAAGCAGGGGAGTTAGGGAGCCTAAGCAGCAACGACGGCAACGACAACGAAAACGCCAGTTGAAAATAAACATTTGGGAAATGGAGACTATTTTGTGATTATTGCTTCTTCCTCATCTTTAGGAGGGAACTCAAGTAAAGACGATGGCAACGGCAACGACGAGGCCAGAAAACAATGATCTGATTGGTTGAATTACGAAAATTAATTGTGCTGCACGTGCGGCACGCTTTTTAGCACAATTCTTTGACATAGTCTGCCAAATTTCCAAATTTAAGGTTTCAACGACCACGTGAACACGAAACAGTAAATCTTTCAGTCTTTGTTTATTTCAACGGAGCTTCTACCAGTCCATTTGAAGTGTTCTCTTTCAACAATGACATTAATGACAAGTAATTGGTGCCGAGCCGACAGCGCAAAAACTTTGAATTTGCACAGCAACGTAGGCATGATTAGTGCCGAGTTGAATGTGTAAAGAATTTCATGCCCCTTGATTGTAGTTCATTATAAGTCGTTTCAGGTCATTTTTAGATATCGTTGTAACTCATTTTAGGTCATGTTAGATGTTAGATAACGTTGGAGCTTACTTTAGATCATTTTTAGGTCATTTTAGATGCCGTTGTTGGTCATTTTAGATCATTTTAGCTCATTTTAGGTTATTCCTTGTTTTACTAAGTTAAACTACGATTGTTTAATTGTTCCGACATATTTGTTGTTCTTTCCTAATACCATCTATTGTGTCTAACTACTTTCAAGGTGAAAGTGTAAATCATTGTTTCTTACTTAGACTACAGAATCACTTAGTAGACGTCATAACACTCACAACATTCTTCCTTTTATGATTCCTAGAAAACTACACATATGTTTTTGTGCTGTTCAAAGACGTCGCAAATGCCTTGCCCAACAACACTGCGAAAAAGTAATTCATCGGTTCTATGTTCTGCGATGAACGTTTCTTCTGTTTTCTCTCTCTTTTTTTTATTCTTAATTTCATATACTGAATATTTTTCTTTGTTTTAAGAGATGGAAGTGACTCCTCTTTTGATTGGGAAGTGTCCTCCTTGTTGATGTCCTGTTTTCTTATGCTTGATAATGTGCCCGTCAAGGTCTTGTCACCTCCTGCTCGTTTGACCTTCAATACTTCGGTAAGTACAAATCCTTTGAGTTCATATCCATGCAACCTGTTTGCACTACGTTTGAACTTCAGGAAGCGTTATCTATATACGACCAGAAACGCCATAAGTATTCAAGGAATGTTTTCGATGTCTTCGACTTGTTGTTATTTCTTGAACAAGATTTCGAATTCCCTCACTGGATCTGTGATCCCGTACACGCACGCTACCATGAAAATTTTGCATCAAAGGAATGCTTTTTCACCTGAAGAGGCAGTCTATTTTTAAATTTGATACGTGCGTTACGTTTCATCCCTTGCTTTCGTTGAATTTAATGATATCAATATCATTGTTAATCAACAGTTGGGTCATGGTTGGACTTTGGAGTTATGGATTTACGCGGTTTCTCGACTGCTTAGCATCCATACTCGACGGACGCACGCTAACCATGAACCAATTCTTTTATAACATTGAAATTATTTTATCAAATTTTAGTTTCTGCAAACCAATTGAAAGCTTTCAGACACATTTCAGTGGATTCATTGTGTCGTCAACGTGCGCCTATAAGTTTATGAAGCACGTTGATGAC
>BLAZ01000323.1:879862-882362 GCA_014633955.1 Acropora tenuis | reverse complement strand
CCTGAGGTTGCTGATTTGAGGAGATCACTCTTCACTACCTTTCGTTTGCAGCTATTGGTCACCTGAAGGTATCAAACTAATCTCTCCTGTTAACGCTGAATTAACGGTCTGCGAGACCAATCACTTCACTAGCTTTGCTGTTCTCATCAAGCATAGGGCTACAGAGGTACGTAACAAAATACTTCAATTGAATTCTTCTCCTTTTTGGCCGTTCTTTGCTATTCATAAGGACAAGAATTTCTTGCTTTTCTGTTATTAACTCATGCCAACCATTCAGCTCGGAGTTAAATGCCGAAGTTGTAAAGTCCATGGAGAGTGGCGCTGGAGGTGTCAATATAATACGCAAGGCATCCAAGCCACCTTTATCTTTGATTGGAGATTCCAAAAAGTGAACTTAAAATGAGAACAAAAATAAATTAGGGCCTCGTTTTTGAGTTGTGTTGGCTCCTATTTGTAGAATAATCAGGAAAAGCTGATGATAATCTGAAAACCTGGATTGCTTAACAGAGAAATTCATCCCAATTTCTGTGTCAACTCTCTTTTAAAATTTCTGCGAGCAGGACGTCAGTTATGGGAATACAGCAATGAGCCAAACACAAGAGATTGTAATAGAGGACATGATAGACTAATGATGCAACGCTAACATCTATGATAAAGAGGAATCAAACAAAGGAACTAAAATAATGACTTCTATCAGAGATGAATTTTGTCTGCAAACTCAAAACTCACTTCTCTTTTCCTCCTGTCCGATAGCTTGATGTATGCGTATTTAGTATATGTGGTTTTAACATTACCATCTTCCTAACCACACCCTTAGTGTATCTATAAGTCGCTCCAAGGGCTTCAGTAACGTTTTTTCCCTTTAGCTTTCCAAGAGAGACAAGCTTGCCTTAAGCATCATAACGTACGTTGGATGTGGCGTGTCAACAGTGGTTCTGGCCATTACACTGATTGTATTTCTGAGTATTGAGTAAGTGTAAATTTCATTCCTCATGAAACATTTAACACGTGAAAGGAATGCACTTCTGTTTCCACAAATCTATTTTACCCATTTTTTTCCTTTATCGTGGACCATTTGCATTTTTCCACAAAGGTCCCTTTCAGCAGATCGCCATAAGATTCATATGAACCTTGTGCTATCATTACTTTTGGCACAAGTCCTCTTCCTAGCTGGTATAAGAGAAACTTCAAACCAGGTCAGTTTATATGATAACTGTTTTCATCCTCTAAGATTTCCTTAGATGATATTTTGAGTAAGAATTTATTTAAACTCCTTGCTTTTCACAGGTCATGTGTAAAATAATCGCTGTGTTCATGCACTACTTCTATCTCACTGCGTTTACGTGGATGCTTGTGGAAGGTTTACACTTGTATCTCAAAGTGGTCCAAGTTTTCAAAACAGAGAATGTAAAAATTCTCTATTACTACATTTTTGGTTGGGGTAAGCCATTATTTGATAGCATCCTATGTAATCCAGGAAAAAATTGTCCAAAACGTTTATTGTAGGTCATTGTTAATTGAACTGCTGATTTTCGGCCCAATATTGTTTATCCTGAGAGAAACCTGCTCATCATCGGGATAGTCCGTAACGAAAACTGTCATTTTGAAAATTGAAGAACGGGCAGCATCTCCAGGGTGTACTCAAATTTGAAGTGTATATACCTAAAGTTGAGGAGAAAGGGATCTCAACACTTGACAGCTGTAGTGTAGGTTAACTACTAATAAACTTAAAATTGATATTGCCATATCAATGATTCCTTCGTTAAAACGTGTCATTTCATTACTTAAGGTAATGTCCATCTGAGACCAAAGGATTCGCTCCTCATATCAGTCTTGGTTAAAGTTGTTCAAGTCTCCAGTCGTTCTATGCTCTCGTTTTATTCACATTTTCTTTTCAAGTTGTCAGCAGTTTTCCTTAAGACATTATGGAAGTAAAATCTTTAAAAGAAAGGACGACAGCAACTGCGACGAAAATATCACAAATCAATGATATTTTAATGCTTGAATGCGGAAAAATAATCGTGATGCACTTGTGGCACACTCTTTGGTGCAATTTTATGACGTAGTTTGCCAAATTTTCATATTTTAGGTTCTGACGACAGGGCGAGCCCGCAGCACTAACTCTTTGATTCTTTACCTCCTACATGAAAACCAATTGAGCCAATAAAGTAAAAGGACACTTCGCCTATTTTGTACACGTGACCAACATGTAATAATCGCAAAGCAGTTAACGTGACGCAAAGTTCTATTTTAATGAGACGTTGTTGCAGTTGCCGTCGTAGCTTCTTAAACTCCATATTAGGGAGGTTAAGCAAGGAAGACGTCAGAAAACAATGTGATCTGATTGGTTGAATGAGGAAAAATAATCGTGCGGCACATGCGGCACGCACTTTAGTACAATTTCTTTGGCATAGTCTGCCAAATGACAACGTGAAAGGTTTTGACGACAACGTGAACACATAAGAGTAAATCTTTCATTATCCATATTTACTTCAACGGT
>BLAZ01000323.1:818052-826766 GCA_014633955.1 Acropora tenuis | reverse complement strand
CTAGCAACGTTTTGTGCAAACTACCATGTTTTAGGGATTTGACCAAGTTTTTAGCAAAAAGTTGCAGAAACTATGGCATTTGTGAAAAACCACCAAAACGTGTCGATCCCCCTTAAAACTAGCAACTTTTTTTGCAAACTACCATGTTTTAGTGTTGCTGCATGTGACAACAGCATTAGTAGTATTCATTCTGCAAAAGCAGACAGAGCTTAGGCCAAATGATGGCTGAGGCACATTTCTTTTCTGGGGATAGCACCTTCCCAGGATTTCTGGTAGAACACAGTATCTCCAAAA
This sequence comes from Acropora tenuis, assembly GCA_014633955.1. NCBI lineage: Eukaryota > Metazoa > Cnidaria > Anthozoa > Scleractinia > Acroporidae > Acropora > Acropora tenuis. The sequence goes on along the minus strand of BLAZ01000323.1, from coordinate 826,472 downwards.
GTGATTTAGCTTGGGAACAGTAGAATTCCAGTGACAGATATCTGGGTGAATTCTTTCACAGAAGAAGGCAATTTTTTCATCAAAGCCACAAACAATGAAGCCACAGTAATTGTATCCAGTAGTGAGTATTTGCTGTTGTGACTGGTAATAGTATGCCTGTTCTCTTTTAAAACATGTTGCTCCTTTCTCTGACTTCAAACATGAGTTGGACTTGTCAGGGTAATCTTTAAGGTCTGTATCCTTCAAACAGTAGGGGCACCTTACCTCCCCACACAGCAATCACAAGAAGAAAGAAAGCTAGTCAGGTGTAGCACGTAACCAGGGATATTGTTTATTAATAAATGTACCACATGTTTTAACATGAAAGCTGGTGTGCTTTTCCTTCACTACCTTTTCGTATGCTTTAATTGCAATACTCTCATGTTTGCAACCGTGTTCTGTAGCGGCATTGCTAAACTTGAAAATTTTTGTGTAACATATTGTTTTTATTGATGACTGTGAAGGCTGTGCTGGATTGGTGTGAGAAGCTGCTTTACTAATTGATGCCCCAACTCTACCAGCTCAGTGAGGATAGAAACTAGAACCCTGTGATTTATTTTGGGTTATCTTCCTCTATCATTTTCCTCTCTGCAGCTGTGATTTGAATGTTAACATTTGAACATTCGTTTAACAGATCATGATACTCTAAGTCTAAGTACTTCATGTCAAATAAATCGGAGATGGTTGGTATGTTTCTGCTCTTTGAAACAAAAGTTTCAGAGAAAGGATGAATCGAAGTCAGAGACACGGGCTTTGTTTTGCAAGAATTAAGTTCAGTATAAAAAGTGCTTAAATCGGTCTCGTCTGGCACAGGAGTTGAAGCTTCCACCGCCTCCCCGCCTTTTGCAATTCCTTCGCTTTCTGTCAAACTGTTGATAGTTTGATCCACATTTTGCTTTAATTTCTTTGCCGATCGAAAATCAATATCTGAAACGGGCGAGTAGGGAACTTCTCTGACGGCCGTTAGTATCAACCAGCTACATCTCACCTGTGTACATGACAGCTTTTCGTTCACACGATTACATGTTTCAATGTAGAAGAGAACGCTCGCGATATGCGAGCAGCACTCTCCTTGTCCTGCCACACACCAACACAGCGTGCGAAGAGAACAGTACCATTTTCCTCGGTTATAATTCACAATGCAACACACGGATCGTTCATTCTGTGTGAATGCCTGACTTTTCCGAGAACAATGTAGTTGTTTCCTATTTTGTGCCCTTTCACGCAACTCACAAACCCTGAAACGAGCTGATTATACGCTTGCAAACTCCGAAAAGCTTTAAATTGATCCTTGCTGTAGTAGCTTGTCTCAAGCACTAGGAAAAAAAGTAAATCCATGGATTCGACCCGTGGCAAACAGCCTGGATGAAACACTTTTTCTGGAATTAAAATAGGATCTACACCAACGCAAGAAATCTTTTCACAGTAACGTTTCTTCACGTGGGAATGGAGGTTGTTCGCATAATTGCTGAGGGTATTTACAGCCATCTCCAAAATAGAACACTAACATGGCGACTCAAATTTCCCACGAAATTTGTGACGTCATGTGAAAACGCTCAATACAGGTCAGTTAATTTACGAAGTAACACAACCGCCTAGTCACGCGTACACCACGAGTACCTCGCAATATTATTGGCTACATTGAAGTGGAAAATCTGGGACATATGAGACCAGTCCTGCTGTGGGCTTAGCTATTCCACTTTGTGTTCCTAAGTGTTTGTATTTTTCATATGGCATTTTTCTGTAGCTATATTACGCTACAAGGCAGGTCCAGCACTTGCGGGCAATCGAGCGACTATCCTGGTCACCTCGAGTGCGTTAGTCTAAAGGACTGCACGAGAGATGTAAGCAGTCATTTAGCAAGCTTCAAACTAAGCGGAGATGGGGGTATTAATACAGAGATGAAGGTCCTGTTGGCGAGAGCTGGTTAGTGGTGTCATTTGTTTTTGACCCAGTCAGCAGCGCCCACATACAGATGAGATGCTTTGCTAAAAGCTGCCAATGTTTCAGGTGTGTTTTCAGTGGAAGAAAAGCACGAGTTGCTAAATATTCGTCGACACCACAGGGCCGTGGATGGTATCCGTTGGAGGACAGGAAAATGTGTCTGCACAGTCCCTGGAGACACGGCCGTCCGCAAATCAGCGAATGCTAAAGGAAGCTACCTAGATGTCATCAATACCCTCGACAAAGAAATTGTCGTTGTGGAACTCTCTGCTTTAGTGGAAAGATAGATGAAAAACCCCACTTACAGATACTCGTTGGGAAGGGTTCGCAAGAAACGAAGCAATCCACATTGCCATCTACACCAAACCTCGACTTCGTGCACTTTAATAGGATCTCCTGCTGGATGGTGTCAAAAGTAGCGTTAAGGTCTAAAAAAACTAACAGGGTGACCTTCATAATCAGCAGAATGTCGTTTTCGACTTTAAGCAGTGCCGACTCGGTGTTGTGATTTTGCTTACAGCATATTGAAGTTGCATATGCAAATCATCTGTTGCTATGTGGTAGCTAAGCTGAATAGCCACTGCCTTCTCTAATAGTTTGGAGACAAAAGGAAGATTGATAACTGCTAACTGGGTAGAAGTTCTTAAAGGACATGTCAACTTCGCACTCGAGCAGTAGTACCTAATTCGAATCACAAAATCATGTTCGTAAACAGAGACAACAATACATCCAACTAGCGAGTTGGACATTGGATCCTGGGGTCATGATTCTTTGCAACTTGCTCTTGATTTAACGCCTTAAAATTGGCAAATATAACATCCGCGTACCTATCAAGCTCGCCGCACTCCTTTTCCCGGGCATCTGAAATCCATAATTAGTTCTGCGCGTCTATTGACTGATTGACGTTATCGATCTTCTGCATAAAGAAATTTACAAAATCCATTCGGAGCTATATGTTTTGGAAACAACGCCTCAGACGATTCGCACAATAGCAACCAGGTGGTGCGCAGCAAATTCAGTTGGTTTGAGTAGTACTCAGCCATGAGCTTAGTATACTAATACTCACAGCACGCCCTGTTCATTGCAAAAGTTTCACGATTTCGCGTGTCTTTAAAAGCACACAGGTTCTGCTTGGATTTTGTCCTTCGCCATTTCCTCTCTGTTTTCCGCCTTGCGCCTTTATGTGTCGAATTATGACCAGATGTCAACCTATTTAAATCCCTGTATTCCCTCGCAAAAAGATCAGATTTCTCGCGATGCTTGCCCAATGCATCGAAGTTAATTACCTTGAGTTGGCCATAACAAGTATCACTTTTAACCTACTAGGCTTTGCCTGTTATGTTGTCGAAATAAAAAGGCGCACACGCGGTTGAAGTTAACTCAATCTCTGTTATTGTAAAACTCAAGGCACAGTAATAAAGTGATATTGCGTTACATAACATCTCCCCTTTCGAGCCACTAATTGGGGGGGAAAATAAAACGTGTAAATGAAAACTACAAAGGAAAAGTCAAGTCCGATTCCTTAATGTCACATCTATCAAAACATAACAAACGTGTTAAAGATTTTGTGCCTCGTGCCTGTGAAACGACATTTTGTCTTGAGGACATTTTCATTTTGTCCGTCTGGCTTGTTAAACAGCCTGCTCTAGGGTTAAATCTGAGTTCATTTGCAATTTCTCCCTGAGTTTATCGTTCCTGAGGCCAACAACCAAGCGGTCTTGGTTGAACCAAATTTATACCAAACGCAAGGCGAGGGAAAGTTCCATTTCGCCTCCGAATCCGTTAAATCAAAATAATTCCAGTTTCAATTTACTTTCCATTGTTTCCTCGAGTATTTTTTCTCATTTCAACTAGCTTTGTCTCAAGATCTTGGTAACGCAGTTAACATCAGGGCGACCCACAATGCATTATCTTTCTTCGCTAGTCACTATAACCAAGTCATTCTTTGAAGAAATGGTCCAATTGTTGGCTACTTTCATTTCAATCCGTAACCATAGTTTCCTAGGACCAACCAGGAACTGTACTCATGTCAATGCAGAGAACAGACTTTCCTGGCATCTGTGATAGTGAAATGTTTGTCTGTGTCTCTTCGAATCGCATGCAGCTATTGATCCCTCCGAGCTGATCCATCGGGATGTAAAATGAGTACCAATGGAACATTGGAAAACTGTAATACCGATTCTGGTTCGATCTCTTTCTTTATTTATAGCGGAAATAAATTACACTACACGCTCTCCTGTAAAGATTTGTTTTGTTTTGCAACTGAATACCTAATCCTCACCCGCCTCGTTTTCATGTTCTCATACCGAGGCTTCCCCAAGCCGTCCGCCATTATGAATTCGGTGTAATGTTTTTTTATTCTTGGGTTAGTATTGTCTCCCTTTGATAATCATTGCTACCTCGTTTAGTTTTCAAAACAGCAAAAAGAAATACTAATTAAAAAAAACAACAAAACAAAACAAAACAAAGCAAGAAAAAAAAACAGAAATAAAAGGGGGAGATGATACGATGTCACGTGAGAGTTCGACCTTATAATTATGATCATAAATATAACATATAAAAGATACAAAACAGCTTTAGTCTGAACCCTGTACACATTGAAACCGTCTGTTCGTTCACATTTTGGTCCAAAAACACAGAATAACAACCCATTAGACCTGATGCTTGCCTTGAATTTGATACCAATGTAGCCATAGCTCTCCTCTTCATGTGCTCTGCTCGGTATCCCCGACAAGCTGGTTTAACTTGGGCAATGCTACTCGGAACCATATTTGTCCAAACTTCAGAGCTCAATGCTCGCAAATTTTCGACACCATCCGTGAATGAAGCCGTTGAAAAAGATTCCTAAAAAGTAGACTAATTACCCCTGTTCCATACAGTGGAAAATTGCAACTGCAGTTTTTGAAAGCACTTAGTAATAGCTATAAACTGTTTGTTCTGATCGTCAAGATTGTTTCAGCTTTCCAAAAAGTTTCGAGAAATTATACCAGAGTCACTGGCCAGTGTTCTTAATGGCCTACTGGATTCGTCCAAAAAGTACGAAGTAGCCGAGACTATTTTTGCGGGTGAAATAATCCACTTTATGCTATGTATCCGCCCAAAACTAAGACCTCTGTAAAAATATATATTTTTGGCCACTTCTGCAAACTTTGGAATATCCACCAGTGTTTTGAAAAAAGTTTAATTCCTTATTGATTGGAAATACACCAGTACTGACGCAACGAAGAAAATTGTCATGAACTGATGAGATACTGAACTTCTCTTATGCAGTCTATGGACAGTGCACTTCTCCTTACGCTCCGAATGCTCGCTACCATCATGCCGCTACCATCTTAACGTGCAGTACTGTAAGTTCTTTTTATGATATGCAGTTGGTAGGTTGAGGCATATGGTGCGAAATGAAGGGCCCGTATGCAGTAATTAACGGTCCATTACAACGTGGGCGTATTGGACATTACTCCAACGCTGTTAGTAACTGTCATAAGTAAAATGCAACTAGTGGTCTATTATCAATGCTGCGATCTGATTGGTTGAGCTACTACTAGGCTATATGTTATAGCCCACTAGTAGCGAAAAGTGCCCGCCATATTTGTAATTTTTTTGGCGGCAAAAAAGGGTTAAAGTCTAGCTTTAACTTGCGAAAGATGTTTTTTTATAAACTAGATGGATTTTACTAAAACAATTATTCCTCTCGCCCTCATGGCCTCTGAGTCAATAGTCCATTCGGCCTTCGGCCTCATGGGCTATTGATTCAGAGCCCATTCGGGCTCGAGGAATAATTCTTACATAGCTGTCAGGTCAAGGAAGAATTATGCATTACATTAATTGTTTGCTGACTTTTGGTAAGATAAGTGAACAGTTCACCGCGGGGCTTCCAAATCTATTCACCTAAGGCTCATTTATAATCATTGGCGAAGTTCGCTTAAGTAACGGAACAAAATGCAAAAGGAACAAGGGACAAAGGCTTTTAATTCTAAGATTTAATAGGTTTACCAATCGTGACACAGCAAAATAATGTAAAAATGTTCAAGATCGATACGTATGGATAGAAAATGACCCAGGGTTTCATGTTAGAAAGGTTTTGCCACTAATTTTCCCCGAGTATTTTCATCCAAGATGACTTTTATTCTTAGCCTTGTTTCCATGTGGACGAATTCCTGACGTACGTGGTTCTTGGTCCATAATTACTTGACTAGACAGCTTTCTCTGAATCTCAATTACGCTGTTTCGTTTTTGCTGGTTTTCTGTCCTAGCTAGTAAGGTACTGGGTGTATTTAGTTGTTCCCGACATAAACGGTAATAAGAGTATAAGTGCTTTTATGCTGCATTGTTTTTCAAGCCTTTATTTGCTGACTGGCACAAATCTATGATCGATGGTTTAAGAGTACTGATGAACTACCTAGGGCATGATCTGACTCAAATTTGTAATATTTGGGGTCCTTTGAAATTCACACCAGAAATCCACTATTTTTGCCTCTTTATGTAGCCTTTGCAAAAGCTACAAATCGGAACACGGTTGTTATTTTTCCAAACTTTTGATAATTTTGCTTTTTCTAAGCCAGATTTTGGCACCGAACTAGTCTGAAACTGTTACGAGTTCACAACTACGAAAACGCCATCACGCGAATTAAGTTTTGTATGTTTTTGGAGCATTACGTTTACCACCAAAATCGGTACCTAAGAATTATTTGGGTTTTTGGCTTTTGCAAAATGTACAAAATTGGCCGATTTTGATCATTGTATAACCCATTTTAAGTACAAAAAGCACTTGATGAAGGCCCTTTTTTGTTTTTTCCCCCGCATAGAACAAATGTACAACGCTTTAACTTTAGAATAGATACCTGTATCTTAAAGCATAATCAGACTCGCATTTGTTAAGTTCTTTGTCCTCTTAAATTCACCCCAAAATCGGCCATATTTTGTTATTTTACTTTACTTTATCGCCTTTACAACATGTTCAAAAATTAGAATTCTGTCACTTTGGAATATCCCATTTTTTGAAGAACAGGTGACTTTTCAAGCTGTTTTTTTATGCAAGATGGTTTTAGAGTAGATAAATATATTCAGACTTAGAATTCAACGTTTTTGTTCCTTTGAAAAACAACCCACATACCAGCCAGTTTTTGTCCATTCTGCCTTATTTGTTAATCACTAATCACGTAAGAAAGGTTGAGAATAGTTTGTTCCGTTCTCTTTCATGAGATCAGCCATTTTCAATTTACACCTTTGCCTACAAGAAACAAAATAGCTGATTAGTTTTGGTTCTGTGGATTGCCAATTCTGATTATTTCTATTCCTAGGTGGAAATAGGTTGTTTTACGAAAAATGAGAAAATTGGACCAAGGATTTTATTTTTGAATAGCTTTGTCATCTCCAGTGTTATCAAATGTTTCCTCCTCCAACAAGCTTTCGGCGCCTTCATGAAGTTGCAAGACTTCATGAAGATACTTAAATGGACCCCCATTGGCAAAGTCTGCAACTGTGTGCCCTTCGCCAGTGAGCACCCATTTCGTAGTTAACAAGCCTTCTACTCCTACAGGGCCTCGAGCATGGATACGACCAGTACTTATCCCAACTTCAGCACCTGCAAACACAAAATTTATCGTTGGTAAGTAGAAGAACAAGCACGCTGTGCAACAGTGACCATGAGTTCACCTACCAAGCCCAAAACGATATCCATCAGAGAATCTTGAACTTGCATTATGGAATACACATGCACTGTCCACTGATGTTAAAAATGACTTCGCAGTATCCCCTGAAATTAAAAAAAAGGGTTTAGGTTATGCAACTCTCAATGATTGCATGCTGTGGACTCTCTAAACGAAAATATCTGGAAACCAATAAAAGAGCACCAAAAGAGCGAGCAATTAGCTACATGTACCAACGGCCTCATGCTTAGAAAATTGCAAATATACTCTCTTAGCGAAAAGAATGTACGAATGAGATCCCATCCACATTTCATAAAGACCTGCTTGCAAGAAAACATAAGGACTGACAGCTGAAAAGAAAGCAGCAGTCAGTATTCATGACGAGGACTTTAACAAGAAGTGGAAGAACATAGAAGTTTATGGAATGCCTCGTAGATATTACGAAAATCAACTCACCAAGAACACAATGGCGATATCTGAGGCGTCTGATTCACTTGAAACAATTGAAAACTGGTCCACAAATGACAGGAAAGAATTAGAAAACGAAGTACACAATCATCTTGACGCTCAAGAAAAGCTATTAAAAGAGCAAAAGGAACGAAAGTTACGCTTCGGCCACGCTGTGGAGACAGCCGCGGCCGAGTGGTTAGGGCGCCGGACTTGAAATCTGGAGATCCCGCTCTGACCAGTAGTTGGATTTGTTCGAGGTAGTCCCTGGTTCCACTCCTCGGATGCGCTTGTACATAGCCAACTGGTCTGCCTTCTGCCATTTGGGATTCTTAACCTGTT
>BLAZ01000323.1:748399-750899 GCA_014633955.1 Acropora tenuis | reverse complement strand
TGTCACCCAAAAGGTGTGTATAAAAATAATGGTTGGTCCATTGTTGGCTGAAAGGTTTTATCAGGAAGCTGTTTTTTTTTCACTTTTAAATTAATAATTATCGACTTGCTTTCACCAAAGCAAATCCTAACAGTGGAAAACAATTCCAGTGATCTTTTACAAACATAAAAATGCACACACATAATAACTGACGAGCATTGCTTGTTACAAGGCTCAGCTGCAATACTGAGCAGTTGAGAACATTTTACACTCTCTGTAGAAAGGACTGATATGGAATAATAGAAGGTCTAGTCACCTTTACTCTTTTGAACCACATTTTAAGCATGTTTAAGAACTTACCAGTCCTCTCCTCATCTTATCAAGTTGGAAGGTGCAGAAAGTAGGAAGTTGATGCGTGAAAGGGAAGGAGACAATACTGGCATTAGAAACATTGTTACCATATTCAACCTCAAAAGTTTAGCAAAGAGTGCATTCACTTTAAACAGTTCCAGCACAACAATATGTACTCGGTGTACTGTTTATGCCAAAAACCAAAGTTAGTACCCTCAAAATAGCCGTGCCCTGTTTTAAGTTGACCGCATACAAGTAAACTATACATAGTGTAGATTGTGTTAGCTTATAAAGTGGAGGATGGAGCTACAAAAACGGTTACCTAATCGTCTTCCTGTCTCACCAATGTATAGCTTCTTGCAAAAGGTACACAGGTGGTGATATAAACAATATTAGCCAAGATACATGAGAAACAATCAGTGACCTGAATGGACTGTTTAGGTCCTAATATCCTGTTAGTGTAAGAATGATAATTCAGGTTTTGCAGCCCTTCTGTATAGTAGAGGCAGGATAGCCATCTTTTAAAAAAAAAAACTGGCACATCTCTGTGGCTCCGCTTGAATAATCTGAGTTGGGGTTATTCCGTGGCTATCCTGCCTCTGCTATGCAGGAGGGTTTTTTCCGCACCCAAGAGGTCTATCAAGAGTTGGCACTGCAAAATGTCCCAAAAGGAAAAGAATGAAAGAATTCCACCCCTTTACTTATCACCCCCCCAACCTTGCCATCAAAAAACATCATCCTCAAGAATTTTAAACTACTCCAAAATGACTCCAAAACTGCCACCACAGTTGAACCTCTGTTATCCAGACTCTTTGGGGCCTTGGTAAATAGTTCGGATAATCCAGAGTACAGCTAATTGAAATTATGAATAATTATGATTGAGATAGAAATGTAAACAAAAGATTTACGGCAAAGAATACATCATTATAATAATTATTGTGAAATCTACACAGACTGTATGTATTTACAAATAAAAACTTTCATTTCAGGAATTTACAAAGGTCTCCAAAGGCCTAAGATGTTCAAGTATGTTTGTTTGCTTCAAAGACTTGTAGCTTGATTGCACTGCAAAGTCCATCATTCTTCTCAGCTGATAGAATGGCTTGCTTTAGCTTCGTAGCAATGTTTTTGCTTGTGTTTACGTAACCCCTGCAGAAGGGACTAATCAAGCTTTATGACTGACCTATCCACTTTCCTTGAAAGTTGCCTGTTAATGGCTCCTTGCACTAAAGTAAATTTATTTTCACCAAAATGTGATTCACTAGCAATCAAGCCAGATGCACAGATTAAACTATACAGATTTCAGTTTCTTTTTATTTTACAAGATAAAGCTGCCAAGGAGAAATGAAGTTGTCAACTTAGTTTAACACTGCACAATAAATGTGTGAGAGAGAAGCAGTACATTTGGGCAATACTCTGAACGATGGATGGGCGAGATTCGGGTCATAAAAAATAAAAATCTCACTGATGAACAGCTTTTTTTATGGCCACAATGTTAGTTTCTAGCTTATAATTTAATCACCTAACAACTCTGTATTTTCAATGCCAAAAATGCGATCAAAAAAAACCCATGTGTAAGCAACTCACATAATGCACAAAGTTTCCACTACTGACTAAGTGTTGACCGATATATCCGCTGACTATCGAAAGATTCTTGATCATGACCGAGACCAACTACAGTAAACAAAATTATTGGTCCTTGTTATCATTGCATAAGACAAGCATATAAGACAGAAAAATGTTTGATTTTAAGGTACTGTAACTGTAAAAAGAATGTGACAGCTTTTAGCATAAAACAAAATGCGAATAGGGTCCTTCAAAGTGTCCTTTTCTAAGGTGGGCATGTTACCAATCAGGTTTCCCCAGGGTAATCAGATAGCAAGGTATTTATTCTCAGTTTCTCAATTATTTTCAATCTATTTCATAAAAGAGAACAGTGCTTCTGACAAAATCAAGTAGAGCAAATACATAGATGCAGTTTTGCTATGGCTAATTACTGTCCCAAATGAGAAGAAAAGGCTCTGCATCTGTGTAGAGCTTCAGATGTTTGAAATACACAGTTAAAATGAAATGCCAACCAAAAGCCGTTACATTCGCTAAGAATTTTTTAGTCATTATCCTCCGTTTTTGACAAGCAGGATATTGCTGTACTGAGGTTGCTAGATTGCTT
>BLAZ01000323.1:563980-566480 GCA_014633955.1 Acropora tenuis | reverse complement strand
CCTTTATCAACTCGTTTGATAAAACTAAATTTTTGTTTTCATCCCTCCCACCGACGCAGCCCACAATTTCTTTAGAAATTAGAAATGCATTTACCTTGCAGTAGTTTCTTTTCTATTTTTTCTTTTTTTTGCGAAATCCCCTTACATTATATTACCAACAAATTGATCAAGTTATGACTAACCAGTGAGCAACTTAATCCTTATTAAATGGGCAGTGTCACGGGTCACTGGGAATTGAGGTTTCCTCGAAACTCGTGCTAGAATCCATCTGTCTGTAGACAAAGTACTTTTTGGGAAGATTAATGTGCAAAGTAGGCCATAGAACAGAAAAAGGAAAAGTTGCTGTATATTTTTGTAAAATCCACTCGACCAACGTTTGTTTTAAGACGTCTGCATGAGTTAAGTTAATAGGGAGCTTAAGTACGCGACCTTTTTGAGCCGCGAACGGCAACTGAGAGTGGGCTGTTTTCCTCTTTAAATTGTCTTCACACTGCCGCATTTGTATTGTTAAGCATCGTTTCACTAGTAGAGACGAATAGTATGAAAATCTGGGAGAGACCACTGTCTTGGAAGGGGAAAAGTTCGCTTCCGGCTTCCGTCCGTGGCTCAGAAACGTCGCTTGCTTGAGCTCTATATTGTACTGTTGGAGACACCAGCGGTAGGTTGTAATACACTAGACTGGAAAACATTAGATTTCAATGCATTTTAACATATCATCGCTATCTGGTGAAAGAAACTAGTTTTAACCGCACGATGCATGCTGCCCAGTAAAGCTCACATTGGGGTAAAGGAATAATTGTTTCAATTTTTTAGAGTTCAAGTGTAGATTATGAAGAAAAACTGAAGAGGGGAGATAAAGTTGATATCATCTATTGTCATTAATGTGCCAACCATAGCCTCATTGCCTGTAGAAACAAAAGGTCTTTAGTACCTGTGGTTGGCACATTTGAATAACAAAAGCAATGTTTGTAAACAGTTATCTTCCCTATAGTTTTAAGCCACTAATATGTGGAGATTTGTAATGTGCATCAAATTAATATATTTCGTTGTTAAAATATGCAGATTTGAGAATCTCTCGTTGCCGTCACTGTCATTCTGTCATATTGCTTTAGCATTGACGACGTCACTGAACTGCCATGGCAATGCCTCAGATTACAAATTTGATTGGTTGAACGCCGAGAAACAAGCGTGCTGCACGTGCGGCACACACTTTAGAACAATCTCGTGTCTTCCACTAAAAAGAAACCATGCCAAATCACCACAACTGCGGTTTTGATGGCAACTTTAGCAAACAAAAGTTATTTTTTTCATTTTTCTGTATTTTCTTCAATAGCGCTCCTTGCAGTCCCGTTGTAGCGTACTTCGACAACATTGTAGAATTTGAACAAGATGGGAGACTAATCGTAAAATAGTCACAATTGTGCAAAGTGTTTATTTTGCAAGTAACGTTTTCCTCGTCTGTGGTATTAGAGCCTCTGTATTGCGTAAGCGGTGACCGCCGGAGTGAAGCTGAAAAGTGCGGCCTGCAATGGAAACGACATTACAAACGAACTACAACATTGGCTGAATGAGGAAAAATGATTATTCTGCACGCATAATAAACACTTATTGAGCGAGGTGGAGCAAAATATCGTGATTTTTCAAGGTCTCGTCGATCAATTATTTGCCGAAGCCGAAGGCACTGAGTGACAAATCCCGATATTTTGCGATAACCGAGTTCCATAATTGTTTTATCATTCGATCACTGTTCTTTTGATCAACTAAAGATGTCAAATCACTCTCTCACAGCTCCGGGGACCGATTAGCCTCCCACGCAGACGTCCACGTGGGGGAGGAAACGCGTGACGAACGTCTGCGTGGGAGGCTAGGGACCGATCTGCCATTTTTCACACAAGAGCGTGGTTTCAATTACCCATGAGCAAGATATTATTCCCAGCAAAACACTTGTTTATAGACAGTTATTTGCAGGTAACGTGTTGGGCTCTCGGCCAATGAAAAAGAAGGAAAAAATTCCTTGAATGGTAAGTGCGTTTCTTTGACGTAGTCTGCTAAACCGCACGACGCACAATGCCAACATGACAACCGGCGAGTCCGCAGCAGTAAATCTTTCATTCTCTGCCGTAATAAAAAAAGAAACATTGGTGTCAATCAAGTAAAAAGACAGCACAGCGTGACCAGCATAACATTATCAAGGAACACTGAACGTCTGGCAAACTGTTTTGAAGTGACTTAGACGAATAACTGCGCTTCTAACTTGTGAAATTTTACGAAGGCATGACATATCAGTGATATGGTCGGTCAGTTGAAAAATCGTGCACCACGGGCGGCGCGTCCTTTTGTACATTTTTTTGACGTCGTCTGTCAAGTCACATTGTTAAATTTCCAAATTTAGTGTATTACTGATAAAGCGATTTAACAACGTTGAAGTTTTACTCTCTTCCTTTACTTTGCAAAACAGGGCGAAACATACCAGTGAGAGGATATTCAGCCCAAATGATAC
>BLAZ01000323.1:363067-365567 GCA_014633955.1 Acropora tenuis | reverse complement strand
AGGTTATGATCAATGGTGCTTCTCTTTGTCGTGCCTTTGGCGAGGTAGCCAACCGTATACTTCACGCAGGGGCGCACAGGCGAACCGGAGAAAAAGGGTAAAAATAAGAACAATAACAAAAAGTAAACCAAAAAAAGCAATAAAACAAACCAGACAAGCAAAAAAACTTGAAATTTCCGCTTTATTCAATCCGGTAAGCCAGGTAGCCCCATTGTCTCCTCTAACAGCAATCCTATAGAACGCATTACTCTTTGGTGTCATCTCATATCATGAGTTCTTTAACAAATTCCTCGCCATTGGTACATTACCATTTAATTCACTCTTAGTCGCTTTCGAAATCTTCTATTGGTACCCTAATATTCCGCATAACGAAGGTATCAACTTTTGTGATCATTTCTTACGAACTGATCCTCGCGGAACTATTCTCACTGGCACTATTTACGATCTCATTCGCATTATTACTATGAATAAGCCGTGGGAACTATAATAGCCCCTTCCTTAGCCAACCTTTTTCTTGGATTGTTTTAATCCAAAGCCTTGGGAAACCCTCCATTCAAACTTCTCACATGGTTAGGGTACACTGATCATATTTTTATAAGATCTTGACGGAAGGTTCCAAGAAGTTAGAACTATCTCAACAGCTTTCACCCCTCAATTTCACCATTGAGCTCGTAAGAGGAAAATGACAATTCGACAAATTATTGCGTTACCATGATCGTTACTTGTCACGCAAAGGACCGAAGCAAGCATATTATTAGTAATTTTGTTTTCGAGGGAATGGTGCCATTCCTTACAGATAATACGAATTAATATTTAGTGAACATACCTATATCAGTATTGTACGAATATGGGATACATGGCTTAGGCCGCTCTCGCTCTCAAAAAAAAATTCCATGTTTTCTAAGGTTCTTTGCGTGACATTTCGTTTTTTATTCATCCTGCCATCTTCTTCCCGCAAGTCAATTTTTTTCAGTTTGGCACCCCTCGTACGACGAAGTTGCTCTATAGAAGAAACGCTCAACTCCCTTTCAACTTAACTTGAGACGTGCTCCTCAAACATGGCTGCAAAAGAAATTTTGTCAGCACGCAAATACAACAACGCGCAGCAGACATTCTCTGCATATTTACTCTACGACCTGACGACACAAACAAACGCAAACATGCACCCTTCATAACCACTTAAAATCCATCGTTCCTGTTTATGTAATGGTAATCCATTTAATATAACGCATTTACTATATCAACAGTCAGATGCGCTTTTACAAGTTTTCAATCTATGAGTAAGAGCGGACCTCAGCATATGCAGGCGCCGCTGGCAGCCGCTATTAGCCCGTTGTTTCCTAAGTAAAAAACAAACAATATTGTTTCTTGGAATTCTGACCGTCGCAAAACAGCTCTCCAGCATCTACCTTAAGAGGCTTTCAGAAGTTCCCTAAACCATTGGGAATTACTAGTTACAGCTAAACAATCTCATAACTGAACTAATTCTAATATCCTACTCCCCCTGGTTCTTTTCGTTGTGGAAAAAGCTGTACTACCATCAAGGTTATTTTGTAAACAAGTTAAAGCATTTGTATTAAAGAGATCATATTTTAAACCGCTTTCCGGTCAGTGATCCGCAGTTCAAGAAATACATGATCAATATAAATTCTCATTGTACTGAAGAAGGCTGGTTTGGTAAGCCGAAATCTGGAACTAAAATAAAACTATTAGAGTTAATGTTCGCGGGTATAAATATGTTTTGGGCCCGTCTCAGACTCATTTCAACCCAAGCCGTTAGGCGAGGGTTAAAATGAGCTCTTAGAAGGGCCCAAAATATATCTATGTTCAAAAACATAAACTCTAAAAACTGAAAAAAATGTGACATTCTTTCACCGACGCTTTGAGAAAACGTCAATAGGCTCTTTAATGGCCTCTCTATTTTGACTGGCTTCTTACGTCGTACGATTATTTGATTCTCACTTTTCATTGGTTTATTTCAGCAAGCAAAAATTCATCTTAGCCCTCCAAATTGTCCATTTTAGCGCGTAAAATGCGTTACAATGCCCGACAAAGCGATGATTATATACCTCACATCAGTGTCTCTTTTATAAGAATATACCTTTACGACTTAATTACAAGGCATACGCAAAGTACACGTGACTAAGTGTTACAAAGCACGTGCTAACTCATGCAAATGACCCGGATCAGAAAGAACCAGGCATGCCAATCATAATAATTAAGCCGCTGTTACACGTTGAAACTTTTAGCTGAAACTTGTGTGCAACGGCGTTGCGAAACATGTTTCAGCAGGCGTTGCACCGTGTAACAGGGTCGGTTTCGTGAAACGTTTTGAACATCCGTTGCGAGACAAGTTTCACGAAAAGTAGAACCGCTTTCTACTTCTGCAACGGTTGCAACGATCGCAGTGGTGACAAAAACGAGAGTTTCACTGTGTAACACCACTTTGTGAAACTTGTTCACAACGCCGTTGCACACAAGTTTCAGCTAAAAGTTTCAA
>BLAZ01000323.1:318353-325853 GCA_014633955.1 Acropora tenuis | reverse complement strand
AGGATCTCGGGGCAACAGAGGCGATAAGGTGTGGAAGTCTTGATACGACGAATCTAACGATGCAATTTAATGCAATGTAATAATATTCAAATACACTTTGTGGGAATGTCAGAATAATTTCGGTACTTCTTGCAAACTGAAATTGCACAATTGTGTTGTAATGTCTTTGTTGCAATTATTGGCCTCAGTAACAATAATTCATTTTCATCTTTGTTAAAGAAGATAATGTAGTTCAATCCTGTCAAAAGTTACATCTTCTGGATGAGGTTGATTAGAATGGTCGACCACGTGGGATTACCCAGCTCTGTGTCCTTTCAGAATTCAGCCTAGCCAAGAGGACATCAACCTACGTTTGCCACCTCTACAATCATTGTATTTCATAGAGTGACTTTCAGTTGCTCTCAACATCACTAAGTTATGAAGTGCTTCATTTGGTACCCTGATTTCATCAACTCCTCTCTAGGGAATTAGTAGTCTTTGTGTTGGTATTGCCATTTTTTGAGTTTTGTTTTGCCTCTGGTTCAACACAAGTGCTGGTGCTAAACTGAAATGATAAGAATTATTTTGATTTTCATGAAAGTACAAACCTCATTTCCATTCCGTTGGCCATGCCACAAGACTCACTTTGAAAGCAAGCCAAAAAATGGGCTTTTCTCTGTCCCGTTACTGCCTTCTCCCCGGAAGTAATTAAAATAGAATTTACAAGCAACTCCTCCTGTATAAGGTTTGTGATTAAATGAAGTTTTGTCTTATTTTCTGTTTTCAGGGTGCGAGTGGTCCTTCTGGAGAGACAGGAGCTCCAGGAGCCAGAGTGAGGATCCTGAGGACTTTTTGTTTGAATCCGTATGCAATGTTATGTTCACTTATTCCGAATTCCATATTTTCTCGCTAGGGGCCAAGAGGAACCAAAGGCGCCCCTGGAACACCCGGCAAGCCTGGAACGCCGGTAGGTCTAAAGTATTGTTTCCCTCGGATAGACCACACGGACCATACCGTAGTGCTCCCATTGTGTGGATCCCACTGCTGTGCTCCCACGGCAGTGTTCCTTTCACAGAGATCCCACTGCAGTGTTCACACCACCGTTTTCCCACTGCAGTGTTCCCATCGAAGGGCTCCCACCACTGTTCCCTTCACAGTGTTCCCATCGTAGCGATCCCTCTGCAGGGATCCTAGGCAATGTACGTGTGTTCAAAATCATCCGGAGCTTAAAATGCGATCAAACATAACAATCTAAGTAGTCTAACTTTTTTCCGGTTTAAACGCAAATCCCGTGATATATGTTGAAATTTTGAAGACACGCAAATTGTCTGGTTCCTAACCCGAAAACGCAGCCTGACTGCTTAGTTTAGTTGGCAGTTTTCCATTTATTTTAGTAGGGAGTTTAAGAACCTAGGACGGCAGCTGCAACTACCACGTTACTTCCAAATAGAACTTTGCCGTTGGTATAGTTTTTAACGATTATTCCTTGTCGGTCACATTAACGTCGAACAAAATGAGCGAAGTGCGGTTTTACTTGAGTAAGACGAATGGTTTTACTGTTAAGGTTGTGAATAAAAGACTTACTGTTGTGGGCTCGAGTTGTCGTGTCAGAACCTCAAATTAGACTGAATAGTCTCGCGTCGTCGTTCGACAGACTACGTCAAAGAAAAATGTAAAAGTGCGTGCTGCACGTGCGGCACGATTATTTTTTTACATTCGACCAATCATATCATTGATCTGTGGCGTTGGCGCTGCTGTTGCGGCCGTCAAAGTTTCTTAAACTGCCTAGTGAGCCGTATTCTACGGGATACAAGAATTTATTTATGTACCGATTCCCTTTACCTACACATACCTTTATTCACCAAAAATATTTCCACTTTGTCATCCATGCTTTCACTCGTCAGTAGCAAATTCGACATCACAATTAACCTGGAATGTGTTTCGTAAGAACCTGTAAACTGTTCAAATAACTTTCCTCTGCACAAAAAGTGTCCGATTTTTGCAACTTTTTGCTGACCCTGTGAATATGCCCTCATCCTACCTTACTTCAAGATGTGTTCTCCCATTCGTTTTAATTGCTAGAGATGGCAACCAAAACACGTGGCTTCCTCCAGCGTTCAGTAAGTTTCAAGTCTTTGAAAGAAAAAGGAGAGGAAAAGTTAGTTTCGAGAAATATATTCACACCAAAACACAAAACAAAAAATGCAGCAAGTGAACACATATGAAGGTCAAGTCATTCCTGTTATTAACAATTTCTTTATTTTTTTTATTTTCATTGTATATTTCTAGGGCTTTCAAGGAAGCAACGGCTTACCTGGAGCTCAGGGACCCCCTGTGAGTATTTTCGGTTGATTAACTTCGATCTTCAGGACTAGTCAGGTCCTGGAAAGGAGATTTGTTTGTGACTGACGTTTTGACAATCTGAGCTGAAGTCAGTTTGACTCCAAAAATGACTGCAACTCAGTTCGTTCCATCGTCGAAACGATGGCGTATGATGGCCAACTTTATGGCTTAGTGGGAAGTTGGGGCATGCAACGATACAGTTTTCTGGTAAATTGTCCTCACCTTTCTTTCAGGACAGTTGGTGAAAATAAACAACAACGGACAAAACGTAAAGAGAGCGTTATGAATCTTCCAAGGAATTTTTTGGGAAATAACATTTTTATTGTTATACCTCAACCAATTTCCGTTTGTATGGATTCATTTAACCTTAAATCTCGTAAATTCGTGAAGAATGCTATTTTCAACATTTCAGGGTCCTCCAGGTCCAAAAGGACTTTCAGGGCCAATGGGAACAAGAGGTGCTGCTGTAAGTGATTATGATTTGCATACGAGTTTCCATTCATTGTCCAAAATTACGTTCTGTTGGACGAGGTTAGTTTCCGGATGGGTAACCATCTGGAATTACTTACCTTTGTTGTGCGCTGACATCGTCTTCATCGATCAAGTAAAGACTGAGTTTCTGTCGGTTTCCACCAGATTCAAGTTGATTTTTATCGGTTAGATCAAATAGATACCTAGCTAGTTACATCAGGCTGTGTTTCTGTGCTCCTGGGAATAAATGCGTCGATCGTCTAGCAACAGAGTGAAGGTTGTAGTTTCGTAAGAACTGTAGTGTTCCGTCGATGGGGAAGTAAGACACGAAAATTTATGACGTTAAACAAGGTGACAAGTGCTAAACTACCAGCCTAAAAAGATTACAAAACTGGCGTTTTGGACGTTTACATTTTGTCAGAGCGAATGACAAAGGCTCACGCTTGAAACATCAGGTTTGCATTCTTTGTAGGGTGGACGTTTGCCCCTTTTAAACTCGTTTAATACACAAAACGGCAAAATTATCGTTGAGTTCCCAGAGTTGCCATGTTTAAGTGCGATATTCTTTTGGCCTGATCACGTCGGGCAGAGTCAGTCTCTTTCCCCTGTCGTGCAAGGAATGCCAATTCGCAAGGCCAATTTGTTACTCTCTTTGTTCCAATGAATGAATGAATGAATGTTGCTGACTTATGTTACTTTTTTCCCTGTGTAGGGCCCCCCTGGAGAACAAGGTGAAACTGGACCGGATGGAGAACCAGGACCAATGGTAGTGTGTCTTTTTAAAATTCATTGCACATTGCACGCTTCAGCGAACTAGGGTGCAAATTTGAAACTTTAAAACGCGTGAAAAATTCTTCTGCTGTGATTTTCTCGTCTTCATTCACACTTCAGCAAGAATAAGGGCTTTTTTTTAATGCGGAGAAAGAGAAGAAAAAAGTAACTTATGCCGGACTGTTTGGCGTTTGTCGTTCGTGTACGGAACAGCGACAGTGGAGTACATCTTTGCGGAATTTGTTGTTAACGATAAGTTTTCTATGCCCACAAAATGCTATTATCACAGTGTCTGTCATGTTTCTTGAAGATAAGCCTCCAGTTGCCTGAAGGGTGAATGGCGCTTTTCACATGATAATCAACATTAGCTGAAAAATCCAATTGGTTTGATAGCGGTAAATTGCTCGGTTGTGTCTTTCCCGGTTTACAACCGACTGTCCATTCCTTGTGAACAACCGAGTCATGCCAGGAGCAGAATTTGTTTTCCTCCAAAGAGTCACTTCTATTCAACGACGTGAATTAATTTTGTGAACAGCAGTAACTGATCTTGAAGCATCGTGTGCGTTGTAGGGAGAGCCTGGTTTCGAGGGTGGAGAGGGACCACCAGGACCTCAAGGACCTGTGGTAAGTCAATTCTTGTCTCTCTTGTTTTATTTTTCAAGCATGCTCTTGTAAAATGTTGACGAATTTGTAAATCTTGAGAGCACTTTAAAGTCTCGGGATTTTCAAATAACGACAGGACATACATCTATGAAACTAGTTAGATTAATAGGCAAATAGAGTTAAAGCGAGCAATATTTGGCTGGCGTTAAGGCGGGAAAAATGTCGTTGTTGTTAAAAACGTCAAATGCAAGAGTCTCGAAAGGCAGGAAAGTAAGATTCTAGGATTGAGAACTGTCACCAACTACGGGAACATTTATGTTCAGAAACCAACGAAACGAAATGAACGCTCGAATTTGCCATCGAGTTTGGGCACTGCCTGCCTTTGCAGTGGAAAAGTAAGCTTGGTACTTGCGGATGCCAAAGACTAGAAAATGAGGCCGAGGAAAAAAACAAAGCCCTTGTGTAGTTCGTTCCAAAAATAAAAGAAAGTTCAGAAAAATGAACTTATGTGCTCGCGCTGGCGTCTTATTTATGAATTATTTATATATTTATTTATTTATTTATTTATTTACTATCTTATTTGTGAATGCAGGGCGATCAAGGTCCCAGAGGCATGGATGGTGCCAAAGGAGCTCAAGGAAGACCGGTTGGTACTTGCTGTAACTTGTTGTAGCTTAATGAAGAATGAATCCATATCTTTTTATGTGGCTACTGCAGTTATGGTTTTTGTTTTAAAAGTACGTTCTTTCTAACTTGTGTTTTCATAAAAGGGTGGTCGAGGAGAAAAAGGAAGCAAAGGAACGGCTGGAAGTAATGGAGAGAAAGTAAGTGGAATAGCGAAAAAAATTGTTATATCAGTGGTTTGGCGGTTTTTAAATGACGTACCTGTTAGTTAAACTACGCTTTGTGATTGGCCAACAAATCTCACCACCGACATATTCTCCGGCAGCCAGTCGCACAGAAAGGTTTGGGAACTAGGCCTTGCACGTCCGCATTTTCCATCGCTTATCCGGCGCGCGCTTATTTCGCGTTAGGGTGTGCGTGAATGACATTGGCTGAGGAAATTCTCTTATTTCTTCGGTTTACATTTTTACTGCTCAAAGTGCAAACCAATTTGATGCCAGAGTGTTCAGGCTAGCAAAAATCTTAAGGTATGATCGAAAACTCCTCATTCACCTTGCTCGTGACAAGAAAGAGGTAAACTATAAATGTGACGTAACTCGTTTTTACTAAGGCAAACGTGTAACGACACTTGTTTACCTGTCGCGTGTTTGTTCGTTTTTCTGTTAGGGCCCACCAGGTGACCCGGGCCGAAGTGGAAGAGATGGCGAGACTGTAAGTGTGTGGTTTGGTTTCAGTTTAGGATGTTTTCGAAGGAAAATAAACGGATATGTTGTTGTCAAATTTATTGGATCTTCGGTTGTTTAATCCTTACTGATAGTGTCATGTCTTGCATAATTATAGGGACCACGTGGCATGGACGGGGCGCCCGGTGATATTGGAGTACCTGTAAGTCGAATGTGATTTACGAAACCATTATCAGAATTCAGAACTTAACGACTTCAGAGTTAGAGTACACCGTCGTAAATTGTACTCTCTCAAAAATCCGTCTGTCGCGAATTAATGGCTGGTTTGGCTTGTCAGTCCAACAAAGGCTTTATGATAACAAAAACGATAACAAGAGGCCAGAGATGCTGTTTAGGGTGTGTAAGTCGGTAACCTCGCACACACGCCATGAAGGCCCGCACGGTGTGAGGTCGTAACCAGAAGCCATAGTGAGTATTGCTACTCCCCCCACACCTGGACGGGATACTGGCTGGTCCATGGTTACCCCAAGCAGTAGGAAGTCATATAGCAACGACAAGGCCGACGTCGTCAAATCTGAACCTCGAGGCTACGTTCAACTTGAATTGTCGTGTCACTCTGTATCTTTGTAGGGAGTACAAGGTCCACGTGGAGAAGCAGGCCCACAAGGCAAGCCTGGAATGACGGTAAGCATCGCATGTTTATCTCAGCTAGCGGTTTTTTTGTACGTTTACTCTGCACTGAAATTATTACACTCTATCGGCCATTTTTTGTCGTCGACAATCGATTTGTGTAAAAGGCACTTAAAAGTTACGTAGCACTATTTCTTCTCTTTTGTGTTTCTAAAGAAGATATCTTACCACTTGGCATATAGGAGTACGGCTTGCACCAAAAGGGTAACACCGGTTCCCGTCGCTTCACCGAAGTTAACCTCGTTTGGACGGGTTGATAATTGGATGGGTGACCATCTGAGAAATCTCCTGTGGGAAGTGAGGCTGGCGTAGTGATCATCAATCACGTCTCCCACCTGAACCCAATGAACAACCATCGTGTTGTCTATAAAGAAAACTTTATCGAAAAACCTGTAATACAGGTAATTTTAGCGTAACGTTGTCAACATAGGGTTAAGAAAGCAATTTCTTTTCTTTTCAGGGTCGGCAAGGTCTGCCAGGGCCTGCAGGTAAACCAGGAGGTCAGGGAGGACCGGTAAGTTTGAGATCTTCTCTGATAAAGATGGCAGCTCAGACCAGCGCAACCTCAGATTTGGGCCGGTGGGGTGGGGTTATTTTGTGCGCTGGTTTTGCTCAGGGGAGGTGTAAAGAGTCTCTCTCAACCACAGGCCTGTTATTATTTCTTACATAAAGTAGATTTCTAATTTGCACCAACGGTAACTTAAGTTTGAGATCTTTGCTGATAGAGATGGCAGCTCGGACCAGCGCAGCCTCAGATGGGGCCCACGGGCTGTGAGGTGGGGTGGGTTATTTTAAGGGCTGATTTTGCTCAAGAGATGTTAAAGAGTCTCTCGCAGCCACAGACCTGTTGTTTCTTACATAAAATAGCTTTCTAATAGACCATTTTCGAGTTCCCTTCAGTCTTTGTTTCAAAGCGAGTGTAAGTTCGAAATTTTTGTTGTCTAATTTCAATATGAATGAAAACTGATATTGATAACAGAGACTTCGCACTTGACCTCGTCTTGAAAAAGAGACCGATAGGAACTCCGAAATGGCCTATTTTGCAGCAAGGGTAGCTCAAATTACTTTTCTTTGATACATTGCTTAACGTGTTCAACCTGTCAACAACGGTTTGTATACGCGGATAGAGAAGGTTCGATGATTCTCACGACGACTTCAAAGATTTCGATTTTCGGCAAGCCTAAAGATGACGCCGACGCTCTGGTATACCTGTGGTTGAGAGAGCCACAGGGCATTGCAATCGCGACTGCACTGACGATAACGTACTGACTTTGATATGGCGTTCTTTACATGTCAAACATTTGCAATTGCATTTAGCTATGCAGCACCTTTTATT
>BLAZ01000323.1:305853-313353 GCA_014633955.1 Acropora tenuis | reverse complement strand
TGTTGTTGTTGTTTTTTGTCTTGAGTTGGTAGAATTCGGCGAATTTTAAAATCTCTTGGTTCCTGGGGGCGGACATATTTTCTCATTCGTTTATTTTCCAACACATTTTTTTTGCGGTGATGTGGCATGAGTTTGGATGCTTTGACACTTATAGAAGCATTCGTGAGAGCAAAGCCATTGCGTGACATGTCTTACTGTACTGTGAGGATTTGATGTCGAATTGTAGCAATTCTTGCCAGAACATCTGTGTGGCATCGGTAGATGGTAAATCGCAGCATGTCAGAAGACTTATTTCGTCTTCGCATTTTGGAAGAAAAGTTTTCTCTTTTGAGCGCTTTGAAAAGAATTCTTGTCATAAGACCATACTTAATACCACGGGCGAGCATTTTATTTTTCTTGCGCACGCCTACCACATGGTGAATTCTCCATGTGTCTGAGGTGCAATTTCTTTTAATTGCTTTCCATTCTATACAGGGAAAGAATGGTGTGCCTGGTCAGCCTGGAATGAAGGGACAAGATGGACGATTGGTAACCAAGCTAAGCTAATCTACTAGACAATTCTTGGTGCCTTTGAGTCTGTGTCTGTCAATTATGTTGGGAGTCCTGTACGTGTCTTATTGAGCTAAGTGACTGAAACTTTCTCAGCCTGAGTGCGTGCGATTGTTGTCCACCCGCGTTGCTGAATGGACTTTGGGAGAGAGTGAGACGTGGAAAGGGACTTAGGGTATTTTTTCTTTTTCCTTTGCACGTAGGGTGCCCCAGGTCCACTAGGGCCTGCAGGTTCACAAGGCAGCAAAGGAGAGGCGGTAAGTCTTGTCACTTGTTTGCATTTGTCTTTTGGTTGTTTTTTTGGAGTAGATCCTCGTTCTGTCTCGCCAGAAATCTCGTGATCGCGAGTGCCGCTTCCCTCACGAGGCATCACGCGAGAGTGTTCGGGTTGTTCGCCCTTTACCGCCCCCCTTACGCGAGGTATCTCGCGACTCCCATTTTCTTATTATCCAGAAAATGAGGAAGTGGCATTTGCGTTCTTTGAAACTCACTGTTAACAATATTCCGATATTCCGATTCCTTCACTTCAGTGCGTCAGATAAGGGGTTTCTTTTTCCGAGTTTTCTCTTAGCAAACTAAGCTGTCAGTGTTTCATTTCAGGGTTATCCCGGAATGCAGGGAGTCATAGGCGACCCGGGAGCTGCTGGGGAACAGGTAAAGCTTATCCTCTCTAATGCACAGGTTTATACAATTGTTACGCCTAGTTATATAAAGCTTAATAAAACTTGAATTACAAAGCCCATTTTAACTCGTGGATACTTGAAGAGTAAAAGCGAGTCAATGTAGGGGCTGCGAGTGATGCGTCACTCAGGTGTAGACACTTACTAAATTAGTTGGCCTCGAACGAGGGCGCACGATATCGTAGCTGGGAAAGAGCGACAATGTTTAGACGGCAAGGCCTTGATGAAACTAAAATGATAATATCCTAAGGTATGTCGTGACCAGTACAAAATATAAAAAAATTTTCTCATGCTCAAAGTAAAGTTGTACGTGGAAACGCTTAGCAGTCTACTGATCTAGGAAGAGGAAAAATGCTTCTCGCTGAATCAGAAAAAAGATATCAAACGTTCTACCCAATGTGAAAGCACATTCGAAATCGAAATTGTGCTTACCGGTATAGCTAAAATTGAGCAATTAACGAAACAAGAACTATTTCCTTCGTGCAAACTATACTTAGAAGGGAGAAGCATAGGTGATGCAAATGAAAACGTATCCCAAAAAACGATATAGATTTTATCGGGCACCGTTTATCGACCCTAAACCGAAGTGGTTGCTTACGACTGGGAATCCCATGAGAAGAAACGTCGATTCTTTTCGACCTTTCTGATCTCCTATAAATTTGAGAGCGCTCCATAGCTGGTTTTAATCCTGTTGAAATTTTTCTGTGCGGTCCCTCCGAAGTCGAAATCTCTGTATTGTTAATTGCACTCACGTAGATGAACAGCGCCTTCATATAGTGGGTTTCTCTTCTAGTACCGCGTAGACCCTGGAATCGAGCGTGTTGTTTCCTTGTTCATTTCCATTACTGCATTTTTTTTCTTGGTGATAATGAGCACAACAAAAAGCGTGAAAGCGTGCGCATGCGCAGACGAAATACATGGAACACACGAAAAAACTTGAACCAGTAAGTAGTACCTCTAGACGTGGAGCTAGAGCGGCGTACCATGACGAGTATCCCCGAGATTTCGGCCCGCGGATCGCTTATACTGTGAGCTTAGTTTCAGATACCTGTCGGCCCCCGATCAGGCAGGGAGGGAGAGATATGTCGGCCCCTAGACCATATGAGACATATCCCTTTCATCAACCAGCTCTGTTCACATCCTACTCTAAGATCAATTTCTATATATATACAAAACTGTTCCAGTTGTTTCTTCCATGTGGTTTTAAAATCCTGTTTTGAAACATTGTTAATTTGTTATTTACGCATGCGCTCTTCCAGAACCCCGTATGTCAAAGTTTTGCGTCATTTTGAATTCATTTTGTCCTCTCTGTGATAGTATTGTTAGAGATACATTAAAATTCGTCACAGATGCATTAAAATATGGCGTTGTCGTAGCCAACGTACGAATTTTGCGAATTTACGGAACGAAAAGATGTTACAGGCACACTGATTGCTCAATACCACCCTCGATCGAACTCGCAAAGCGGAACGTGTAGTTGAAACTTTTCAGCAGAGGGAAAGAACTCAGTCGAGCAACGCTCGGCTCGATTTTTGTTCGGTTCAAGAACAATACCAATAGCTTAACAGGTCAAAAGCCAGCTGAGTTATTTCAAAATTATCCATTAAGGACGTGGTTAGATTTAATGCTATTCGACCTCGGTGGAAAGGTGTTCGACAAGAAGAGTGATCAGAAATCAAAAATAGATGAAGGTAGCAAAGAACCAGAGTTCACAATTGGAGAACAAGTTCTGGTTCTCAACTTCCGGGGAGAACCAGAATGGCTTGATGGCACCTTCACAGAGCACACCGGCCCTGTCTAAAGTGACTTGTTTGGCACATACTGTTACATTGTTACTTGGAATGGGAAAAGTCTACATACTTCACAAAATTCACTTCTAACACTCCTTAAGATTTGCCATCTTGCAATAGGGTGTCCAATTAAAAGCCAATGAGTAAAGCCTTGCCTTTTTTATCAGAGGAACCTACCATAGCACAAACCATGTTTTTACAGGCTTCAATAATAGACCAATTGCAATTATTATGATAAGAAGTAGTAGCATGCATTAGTAGTAGTAATATTAATATTATGTGCTAAAGTAATTCACCTCACATGCAAAGGAAGGTCCGACTTCTCTAGATAAAATTCCAATGGAAGGAGTTAACAACCAGTTACCAAAGATTCCATGATTTCCTAATGACTTTATGTTCACTCCGATTTCATCATCATTATTTTTATCATTATTTTTATTTTTACCATCATTATTTTTTTAATAATAAATCAAAATGTTTCCTTCTTGGGATTGTTCGTCGCTGTGTCTTCCAAAACCTTTTTTGAGAATTTTGTTCCTATTTGAAATAGCTGCGACTTTTCGTCCATGCTGTGTTGTTCTCAGGATTGTTTTGTTGTTCTTGTCCGTGTTGTTATACTGCTTCAGAGTAGATCTCTTTATTGGCATTCTGTTAAC
This sequence comes from Acropora tenuis, assembly GCA_014633955.1. NCBI lineage: Eukaryota > Metazoa > Cnidaria > Anthozoa > Scleractinia > Acroporidae > Acropora > Acropora tenuis. The sequence goes on along the minus strand of BLAZ01000323.1, from coordinate 309,678 downwards.
AAGAACTGCACCATATTGTTCGTTTGTGTTTTATCCAGGGAGATCAAGGCCCCCCTGGTCGAGATGGGATTGATGGCGCCGCGGGCCTTCCGGTATGTCACACTTTCTGCTATCTTCCATTGAGAGAATGCTTTATCAGTATGTCGCGAAATTCTTACCTGGTGTATAGTTTTTATGTTGTTGTTTAATTTGCGTGCTCTCCGTGGACTTGTCAGTTAGTTATATAGGCGCTTGGCTTGCGTGAATATTGACTTTACGCTGCAGCAACGTACTAAGGGTTTTCCGTTGCTGACTTCTTTCTCATTAACAGTCTTTTTTTTTACACTTATTTTCATTCTAGTTGGAGTTACATTTATATACGCTCAACGCGTTGTAATTGAATGCCATTTCCTATAATTATGATAAGTGTTTGCTGAACTATGTGCTGGTAACCCTAAATGAAATATTTTCTCTTCGGCTGAGCTTAGCGAAAGAGAATAGAACGCGACCCTCGATTGCTCTATATTTTCCAGGGTACCCAAGGTCCTAAGGGAGCCACAGGTCCACGAGGAGCTAATGGTCAGCCGGTATGTTTATTGTGTTTCATAGAGCAAGATCCTGAATTCAAAATGGTTGATACTCTGATTTAATGTCTCTTTAATTTAATGCCAATTTTTTTTCTTGTATCGTTCGTTAGCCTTTTAGAATTTGTATTCCCTTGTAATTTACACTCGTTCATTAGTCCGCTTCAGCGTCCTTTATGTTCCTTTTCGTAGGTTCGGTTGTTACCACCTCCAATCAACACTTAAGTTTTGCCGAATGTAAATTTAGACCTAAGTCTCTTTATAAGTTAAGTTCTGCAAAGTTTCAGTCGGTTCCTCGCCGTCCTCGTTGATCCAGCAATTGGTAAAAGTTTGTCTTAGTTTCACGATTTTTTAATGCTTCTTTCGGCTTTAGCTATCCTGTAATTTCGTGTTTCTAAACATTTTGTAATTTAACCTTGTTCTTAGATATTTACCAACGACAACATGTCACGTTGAGAGTTAATACAATTGCTGTGTGCTAAGTCGGATGGTCCCTGACCATTTCAGTTATAAATGTAACACTGAAAGGATCAATTGAATGAGTCAGTATGAATGATTTTGTTATTGCTGTGTTGTGTCCTATTCTTCAGGGTGTGACTGGTGCAAGAGGAAATCCTGGTGCTAAAGGTCAGAAGGGCGGTAAGGTAAGGGCTCTCTTGAGAAGCCGCGGTGCTGCTGGATGATTTTCAGCGGGAGCCAATTAGTAGGAGTTTACCTTGCCTTTTAATTCCTGGAGTCAACCTTTTCCCTAGTTGAGTTATCCCTAGAACTTCTTTTTGTTGTCATAGTTTTGCAGGTCGACAGATAGCGCAAGGCATCCATTGTCATAGCTCTTCTTTGATTGGCTATTTGACTGTTGTTTCGTCAGAGGTCCCTTGAGACTCGATTAAAGAATAAATCTGTTCGGGAAAAAGTTGACTCCGGGCGCCTGTTTCTCGAAAGTTCCGAGAACTTTTCGGCCGCGAAAAGTCAGTTACCAAACTGCGCTCCACTTGTTTTGAAGCCTTGATCTTTTAACATGTTTTTAATGTAAGGAAAACTAAGAGGATTGCTAAGTTAGATGGCATAGAATGTCGGCGTTGCGAAGATATAAAGGAATTGTGGCACCCGAAATAGGCCCGAAAAGTTTGGGGACTTTTGAGAAACAGGCCCCGGAACCCAGCATGGGCAACTACTCATGGGCTCCTACTCGGACCGGTGCTAGGGCATCTGAACCATTAATCGTAAGATTGTGCGCAAAGTTCTACTCCTTGTTAGGACCATTCGGAATTTTTTCCAAATTTTTCCGAGACGAAAAACCGGTTTACTAGTGTTGACATTTTACCATTAGCTTTACTGAGAATACAGCTGTTGGACGTGGCTTGACTCTACTCGAGTTTAAGGCGAATGCAACTTATAAAGTTACGATTCGAGACTCAACGTTTCGATACTGGTGTCTAGTGTCTTCATTCTGGTGTGAACGCTAAGCAGGAGTGTCGAAAGTCTTGAATCGTGACTTTTTAAGCTATGTTGGTGTTAAATTAGGCCCCGTTTATATGGAGAAAAGTTGTCCCGGGTAAAAGGGTCACCCTTCTGGGCGAGCAAGGCAAGACGATTAGAGCATGCAGTAGCTCTGTTGTCAATGGAAAGCAAGCTCTTGACTCGGGCAACGGGGTCAACTTTTTTCTCAAATAAACACTCGCAAAAGTTGACTCAGCTGGGAGGGTGGCCCTCTTGCCCGGGGCAACTTTTTAGACCATCGTCAAGCCTTGTTTGATTTCCACCTGGTTCTTAGCTCTGTCAACTGTAATGCCGTATATATATTGTTTTTGGAATTTTCTAACTACTAGCTTCTCCTTTTACATTCAAGGGTAACCCAGGTCCAGTTGGAATCCCAGGTGTTAGTGGAGCAGCTGGTCCAATTGTAAGTATAGGAAACAAAACTCTATTTAGACCTTTTCTCGGCTCTTCACTCAATCGTTTTTGATTGCGTGACGAGCTTCTCAATCTCTTCTGATTGGGCGACAAGTCGCGCAAGCTCTCCTGATTGCGTGGCAAGTCACCCAAGGTCACCTACTTGCGTGACAAACCACTTAGTCTGTCCAGATTGCGTGATAGTCTAAAAACTATGAGTGCGAGGCAAATAAACTATTATGCTGAAGGCTGCGATTAAAGAAAGTTTGTAGACCGTCAAAATGCCGTTTTTTTTGTTTTTCTTTAGGGAGCGAGAGGAGCCCCGGGAGATGTTGGAGCTAAAGGTGCTGCCGGCAGAAAGGTTTGTTTTAATTTTATGCTTATTAACGACTGGTTCTTGCTTTGGCGAGTATGTAGGAAAGTTTCTCGAGGGACGAGAGAAGTTAAAGAGCGAAAAAGAGTCGAGATATAATTGCTGTTTTCAGTGCGCCTAAGACCCGTTGACTGAATTGGTTTCCGTCTTCTGTTATCCAGTCAAAAATATGCTTTAAATCCTCCGGAAAACTGGAAGCCCTTCTTGGTCAGCGTTTTCCCGTTTGAGCTCACTTTACTTTACATAATCTAAATATTTCGCTTGTTGCCGCTCTGGCGTTCCTATCCAAATTCCTTCCGAGTAGACTGAGTTGTAGACCATGTTTGATTGACATTCATTGATTGTTTAGCATAAAAAATAAATAAAAAAATAAAAAAGGTATATTTATAGTTATATAGTTAGTCAGTTCGTTTTCAAATGCACTAACACGCCGCCAGAGTAAGAAGTCGAAACAGTCCTACTCAAAGCACCAGCAGGCAATGTTTAAGTATAGGCTCTCGAGATATCACGTATAAAAACTCGCTTCAAGTTTTTAGTTGTTCTGGTCGCCATCCTCTCACAAACTGGAGGTTGTCTTCAAGGGTACAAAATCACGTGAGATGACGTCGCAGGGAGTGAGTCTTTTGGTCGAGTTCGATTTCCATACTACTTCTTGTCAGATTATATTAACTGTCTGAGTTCATGGTATAGATAAAGAATTGCTGTTTTTTACAGGGAGAAGCTGGTGTTCAGGGCTCCGACGGAGAAAGCGGTCCTCGTGGAAGAATTGTAAGCACTGTGCTGAGTTTGCTTTATTCTTAGATTAGAGAGTTGTCGTCAAGTCCTTACGTCGTTCACACAAGTGCAGAACAGATGATTTTTGCCGTCGAAAAAGAACGTCGTCGTCGTTGTGCTTGCTTCAGCTCCTTAATGGGGACAGTTTTTGACGCTGTTAACCCTTTCCCGTCCAAGGGGTTCCCCATTGACGAGTAAAATCGTCTGGCGTTAGACAGAGTA
>BLAZ01000323.1:298353-300853 GCA_014633955.1 Acropora tenuis | reverse complement strand
AGACCAAGGTCCTAAGGTTAGTTCTTGTTTACAGTACTTTGATTGGTTGATTTTTATTTGATTAAGCTGTTTCTTGATTGACTGATTTTACGTGCTCTTCTTTCTTGTCAGGGGCGAGCTGGTGCACCTGTAAGTATTTTCTCTTTCCTTTTCTTTCTCAGTATTTAGTGCAGTGGAATGAATGAATGAATGAAACAAACTCTTTCTTCACAAACGCTATAAAACATAAATGCTCTCATTTGTTGTTGTTGTTTTTTTTCCCGTAGGGTCCACCAGGACCTCCTGGAGAACCAGGCAGGGTAAGTCGTCGTTGTTAGAACTCTGATTAAAAAGAGGGAAAAATACACTGACACGCGCGGGACGCGAAGGACACGCGGCGCGAGAGGAGCGTCTGATTTTGGGCGCTACTCTCGCGAAGCGTGGTCTGCGAGTATCTTGTTCGCTGATCTTGCCCACAATTTTGTCTCTCGGTAAAGTTAGAAGATACTCACAGTCTACTCTGAACTAACTCTACTCTGAACTTAAGAACTAACTCTACTCTAAACTTAAGAGAACCCTAGGTTAGAAGACATGCATCGTCCTTCAACCTCTCCTTCCCTTAATTAAGATAAGCAAAATATAACAAAAAATTGAAAAGTTCTTAAATTTTAAGATTTTGTCACATGAGTTAATTGAGGTCGACTTAGCCCTGCTAGAATACTGGAAAACTGACCCTCGGGGCGGTGCCCTTTTGAGAAAGCATAACTTTCATTTGGATAAACTCAAATTGCATAGCGTGTGTAGTAAGTCGTTGGAGGATGTCATCCTTAATCGAAATGTTTTTCTGACTTTAATTTGTCTCTCTTGTTTGTAGGTTTCTGGACTCTTTGGTGTAAGTAAAGTTCTTTTGCATTCACGTCTTATTCTCTGCTTCGGGCGCTTACCTTTAGTTAGAACTGACCGGCCCCATCCGGAAATGGAAATCATCACTGCTGTCCGGTCTGAAAGGAAGGAAGGACAGTTTGGTTAGCGCAGGTAACCCTAACCCAGCAAAACTGAATCCGATACGAGCGGCCAGTCCTAACAAATTTCAAGCGTCGTCGATCTTATTTTGTAATATTGTAACGTTTGTGACAGACCAGTTTAGTGACACATGTGTTCAATTTGTAGTGTGGAAATTCATTAATCGATCGAACTGGCTTGAAGCTGTCAAATATTTCTGTCTCGGATCGGCGGTAATCCCCTGCTCCTTTTTTTTACAGAGCCCTGGATCTCGAAGGAAAAAGCGATCTCTTTCTGGCGAAATGGAAGACCACGTAAGTAATAAATTTAAGGTACAAAGCTATGGAGCTCACTTTATTATGAAAGGTGTTTTACGCACTCCAGCGAATCAGCCAGAAAATAGCGACTCTCAATACACTTTTGTTTGCACTTCTGTTAGAAGATTGTTGAACTCACGGTCGGCGTTTTAGACGTCCTGAAGATGCTCAAAAACCTGGAATCACCGCTTGGTGGCTCGATGGAGAACTCAGCAAGGACTTGTAAGGAGATAATGCAGCTGAACAGCTCCCTGCCTGACGGTAAAATAGAGATCCTGTAGCTGCTCTTTGTTGTTGCTAAGTTTAAGCATATTTAAACGTCGTAATTTTTGCACGCTTTGCTCGTGCTTTTCATTTTGTACATTTTGCAGATGTTCTCGTTCTTTCTGCGACTGTCGTGAAATGACCGGATTTGAAGTTGTCATTGTTTTCTTCCAATCCGGCTCCAAACCGCTCATATTTCGCACTGAAGCCAAGTCACTTGGAATAAACGAGAAATGATTACAGAAAGGCGAAGTTTCATTTTCAGATACTTGTTTAATCTACCTCAATTAAAGGACACTGACTTCAGAGTGAAATCCTTCAATTGAAACAGAGAAAAAGTTGAGGGAAATTTGTTGGAGGTTATGAAACATTGCCCAAACGTGAGTTGGGCTCGTTGGAATTCGATGTCGAACGAGTGTTAATAAAAACAGTCGAGTGTAAACGAGGAGAGGTTGGGGCGATGCGACATCACCTTGCCCCAGTCTTCTTTTTTTCTTGCTCGTAAATCAGACAAGGATAAAATGCTTGCAGTCTCGTTTTTGATTGATAAAAAAAAAATCCGTCGTTTTTTTTAGGTAAGTATTGGCTGGATCCTAATGGAGGATGCACAGAAGATGCGTTTCAAGCCGAATGCAGGTTTTCCAAAGGAGGACAGACCTGTTTGCATCCAAGTAAACAACATGTAAGAAAGACAGTTCGATATCGAAGGCAATCTTGGAAAGTCATTCATTTGTGAACGAGCCCTCTTGCTCTTTCGTTACTCCTTTATGTAATAAAAGAATACATGATATATAATAATCAAAATAATACATGGTTGCTTGGAGATATGGAATTTTTCTTTTCATGTTCAACTCGATATCTCACTCCTTCGCGCGATTCAATATTTTAGCCTCTGTAAAAGTCAAGTGTGTTGACATAATATACAGCTGTCTTGAGAA
>BLAZ01000323.1:254465-256965 GCA_014633955.1 Acropora tenuis | reverse complement strand
GTTGAATGCAAGATTAACATTGTGCAACTTGACAGTCCTTTTTTAACAGGGTTGTTTTTAAATCAGTGTTTGCTTTCTCTCCTTGAAGGTGTTCCTGTAATGGTTCATAATCTCAATGATGGAACCGTTCATGATAAACCACTCGACATTTATACTTATCTCAACAAAGTGGGGTTAGTAGTAAAGAATTGCTTGTAATATAAATGTAGGGTTCTTCACAAAATTCCAAAACAGTTCTTTGCCAAATTTGGCATGTTTTAATTCAAAACCCTAACTTGTTCTGGTTTGAATGATTGGTAAATTTGTTAATGTTAAATAACTTTAATTTGGGGTGCATGACTGGATAATTGTGTGACAGGGGAATGCATGATTCTGTGAATGTGTGACTGTTTGAATGCGTGACTTAAGTGAGTTTCTCTGCATCTCTAATGTTGTTTCTACATTTCTAATTTTTTTTTTCGTTGTTACATATACACTTTGTTGTTTCTTGCACTAGTGGTCGGCATGGCGTTGGAAGAATTGACATTGTGGAAAATCGATACGTTGGAATGAAGTCCCGAGGTACGCGTCCAAATGTAAAAGAAAGTACTTGTGTCGTCATTGTTTTTGTTTTGTTTTGTTTTGTTTTTTTTCGTAATATACAAGGAATAAATATTGACAGATTTGTTTAATGTATGTTTCGTTACGCTGGGTACCTGAGGCAGTTTTTTTTTCGTCGAGGTTGTAAGCTCAAATATAAAGCTTGGATGGTGCCGAGCTAAGAAGGCTTCTTAGGCCATCGGCTCTTTTTTTTCGTTTAGCGTCGAATGCTTTTCTTGATATTGGGTCGGTTGGATTAAGAAAAGAATCGCAAGAAGCCTCGGAATAGGAGGCATGGTAGCCAAGCATCGTTGCTTTGGAGCCTGAAGACTTCGGTCAGTTGGATGACACTGAACGGAGAAATAATTAACAATTAGACCCGTAGCCCGAAAGGGCTACGGGTCAATAGCCCATGAGGCGAAGCCGAATGGGCTATTGATCCGTGGCCCTTGAGGGCGAAGGGTCTAATTGTTTTAGTATCACCCAACTAGTTGGACAGAAAAGGCAATAATAAAGCTAGCAAATGCAAGTTGAAGAAATAGTTTTTAGGGGAAAAAAACCAAAGAAAAACCGGCGAATTTCGCTACTCGAGGACTATTACTATTAGACCCCTAGTAGCGTAGCCAATCAAAATGCAGGATTTGCATTAGTCCACTAGTTGGGTGATACTAAAAGGGGATAGCCTTATGACTGGGCTCAAAATTGGGACCAATTTTTTCCCTTTTTTCACCTTTGTCCTTTTGAAACAAAAGGGTCAGCAGTATCCACTTTCCTGCTAATTTTGCTAAAATAAATAAAGAAGTAAGAAAACTGTTTTGTTTCTTGCCGTGAATTTTCGTTCAATCTGAAGGTGGCATAGGGTGCGTTCGATTGACATTATTCCGGAATAAGAGTACGAACGTTTACTTCTAAGACTGGATTTTTTGGTTAATTTCGAGCCTTGTATAAACTAGAGTGCTTTATAGGGTTTTGTGCTACTGTGTCTGCACACGTGAAAAGCTACGATGATAATTTTCTTTACGTGTGTTTGAGATCACCAAGTATCAGCTAACACATCACTCGCTCTATTTAGCGCCATGAATGAATGACAACGCGTCGTCTCTTTGAACGCGAATTAAGTCGGCTTTTTCTGTTTAGTAAGGTGTTCATGTAATATACAAAATAATATATAGCTACTTGGAGATATGGAAGAGCTAATGAAGTATATATAGAATAATACGTGGGCGCGCGGAAATATGGAATTTCTCGTCTCGTGTTCAACTCCATGTCTCACTCATTCGTTGCACTCACTCGTGAGATATCGAGTTGAACACTCGAAGCGAAATTCCATATCCCCGCGGCCCCTTGTATCATTCTCTATATACTTCATGATTCTTTGTAAGCACGGCATTTAGTCACTGAATTGGTTTGTTTTTCTTCAAGGAATCTACGAATGCCCAGCTGGTACAATTTTACGGGCAGCGCACTTGGATATTGAAACTTTCACGATGGATCGAGTAAGAAACCATTTTTTCCCACCTTGTTTTGATTTTGTCTTTCTTTTAAAACCGCTAACGTCAACGTATTAAAGATATGCGTATTATGAAAAAAATTGTTCATTTAATGTTACAACTTTTTAATCGCAGTTCTTAAAAAGCAAGTGCTGCGTAGACTTATTAAGATAAACACGCTTCTCTTAAGTTTAGATTTTGAAGGTCAGAGGGTAATCACTGATGGGTTGTCTTAGATATTTCTCTTATACAATACTGTTCTTAGAAATCGAAAGAAGTTGCACTACGCTTAAATCTGTGATTAACGGACGGAGTTTGAGATTAACGCCAGCTCGTTTTTTTTGTTCAGCTTTTGGCCAAAGTCTGAAGCACGGGGCCATATGCTAGACTGAAACAAACAAACAAAGCAGGGAGTCGAAATTCGCCGCATG
>BLAZ01000323.1:225839-228242 GCA_014633955.1 Acropora tenuis | reverse complement strand
AACAACCCAAGAACACGGTGAAACCCTCTCAGAGGTGAATAGAAAACCAAAATACTCAACCCACGTATGGCGCTGATTCCGGGACAGATTCCGCGGGATACATTGGTGGAAGGCAACTGAATGTACTAACAACTGCACCACCGCCGTTTAAAACTAAGGAGCTCGGCCAGAATTAAAAAATATTCTAAGCATGAAGGTGAGAGACACTGAATAATTGAGCAGGAAAAAATGCCTTACTTCGCAGTTTCCTCAGTGTAAATCCAAGTTTCCGGGAAGTAAGATCTGACTTGTGTTTGATCAAGGATAGCTTTGTCACCCAAGGCACCATCCAAACCATCCAAGTCTCCCCCAGAACGCCCAAGAAATGCAGTACCTAAGTATTAATCAAATACATCGTAGGGAAGATGATAAGGGAATGACCAAGTTTACGACTCTACAAGTAAGTCTCTCTCGAGTTTCGTGAAATGAGAATCCATTTGGATCATAATGCAAACCATAACAAACTGATTTTTTAGCGTTGACTTGTAAAACAATGTTTATGCAAGAACCAGTTTTCCCTGAGCATCCCAAACTTTCGAGATAAATTGAAATCAGTTCTTCTGAGATGTCTACACTACTAGAAGAAAAAAAAAATGGAAAATTCTTTACATACAAACCTCTTCTCTTCAAAGGCGCTTAGGTATTCGCACCCCAAAGGTGTGTGTGCAGAAATACACTTTATCAGATGCTTCCTCACAAGGCGTAGCGTGTTACAACAGTGAGTTCAACAAAACCCGGTCGTCACGAGAAAGGAAGATCTTCTTGGCAATATAAATATTGTCATAAGAAACATTGCAATTATTCCAATTCACACGCGTTTGTACAACATGGGCGAAATATTCTAGAAGGACTAAAATGTGGTCGAAAACATGCTGATAAGTGTCAAATTTCTAGTGTGAAGAGATAACGAAGCCGATGTTTCAAGCGTTAGCCCTTCGCCGTCACTTTCCGATTAGGTTACGAAGCCGACGTTTCGAGCGTTATCCCTTCGTCAGAGCGAATCTTTCGAAACTAACCCTTTTGCTCCCCTAAACGAGATTGGAACTGAATGTTTCGAAGCCAAAATAGAGAGTAGGAAATCAAAAATCTTAAATAAGCAAATGATTTGTAGTTCTTCAGCAGAGTTTTCGTCGAGTGTGGCACAAAAATGAACCATATCGAATGCCGCACGTTAAAAATTTTTCCTTATCCAACCAGATGTAATTTTGACGTGCGCCGCTGTAGTTTCTGAAAATCGCTAACGTAACATAATTTTTGGGAAGTGGAGGTAGGAGTCCACACTATTTCGCTAGTTACCTGTCAAACCGTGTTTTTCCGTGCAACATTTGTAAGCCTCTCGCCTGCACGCCTTGAGGAGTCCACTATTACTGCGCAGCAGCTGAGTCCCACATGTTTCGCTTGCATTTATCGATTTTCCCAAGTCACAACACATTGTCAGATCTGCAATGAAGGATCAGAATCATTGAGGTAATGGTAACAAACCAAATTGGTTCAAAATGCGAGAGTCTCGAGTCAAATACGTTTGTAGGAAGACCATACAAACGACATAGTACGCAACCTATTTCCCAAAAAACGAAGCAAACGAGGCTGCCTGGTCTTCAGTCTTGAGGAAGTATTGAGCACCTGTGAACCTTTCCCAGATCACAATGACAGCAAAGAGACCACTAGATCATCTACAACGTTTTTAAAATACTCTAAGGTCTAGATCGACCATTCCACAAATGGAACGCGTCATATTGAGATCGATTCGCCTCTGGCAAACTGACACTGCTTTGGAAAATCAGCAACAGCTGCTTCAATCTCAGCTCGGTGGAACACATTCCATTGGCAGACTGACACCGTGATACGGTCGTCCAGCTCTCACAAATGACAAACGTCTTTGGTTATCACGAGCCATGCAAGTATTAGCACAAACAACATGCACAGACTTCGTGGCGATTTTGTTAGTAGTACCCGTTACCCACTGGAACAAAAGACGCTTAACATCAACAAGTTATTGCTCCTCCGTTGGCCGTTTACTCATCTCGTTGCGTCGCAGTGAAAAACCAATCCTTTGCGATGAATGTACACTTTGCAAAAGTAGAAGAACAACAGCAAAATGTCACTGCAAAAGAGGATACAAAAGAGACAAGAACGCAAACCTTTGTCATTCAGGTCATCATCGGTACTTCTCTTCCTCCTCGAGTTCGTAGCATCACATCCATAATCTAAAATTTCAAACAAAATTATACTTAATAAATACAAAGGGCGACAAAAAAAACATACATAACACCTGCTGAATCTGCGTAATCTTTTTTGTTCCCTGTACATAGTTTGCAGACATATTAAATAATTTGTGCAGTGACATCGTGGTAAAATGACAAC
>BLAZ01000323.1:200839-205839 GCA_014633955.1 Acropora tenuis | reverse complement strand
GGGAAAGACGGATTCACATGTGTTGGTCGAGCACGACCAACGAGTAAGAGATAAGCGAGATCTTCATGACTTGAAAAAACGAGAAAATTCTCACCTTTCTTGGTGCTTTCGCTTAACTAACATCATTCTGCAAATCTCTCAAGTATCCTAATAAAGCAATAACGAGTCATGACACGGATTAGCAATGTATATCTATAATGACATCAGCGTTGGTTTTGTCATCAGTGAAACTCATCAGAATGCAGGACGTAAGAAATCTAAGGGAGCATGCCAAGATATGATTTTACTACAATGCTGTAAATCCTCCAATTCGAAGGACTCTAGGTCCGGGTTTATTGCGCTTTCGTCCTCCACAGGACTGTGTCAAATTTGCTTATTTTGCGTCGTTTTTCAAAAGGGAACGACAAGGTACGCATCAAATCGCACGTGCAGCGCTTAAAGTTTTAACCACGGACACCACGCATCTGTGGCCGATTCGTTGCTGTTGTCAACGAAAGCTCTCAAAAGCAAAAACATGGACAGAAATTTAATAAACGGCGCCAGTCAATTTTGCAAACCAGCATTGAGTTGTTGTATGCGCTCGGTGTAATCTTGCTTGATCCGGTCACGGAACGGAGAAAGAACAAAAGAGCTCACGGAAAAACTCGTTCTGATAGCGTTTGCCGGTTGCTTGTTTTTTCCGGCCTGCTATGCCGAAGCAATCGACGCGATGTGACACCGAGAGAGGGGAAGTTTAACCTCTTTTTTCTGTCTTTTTTCCTCCTGTTTTTCCTCTTTCCTTTTAAGCATTTTATTAAGAGGAGATTGTCGTTCATCGCACCAAGCTGTTATTGTGAGGTTTCTTAGATCGTGAATACTGGTAGTATTCATTCTCAACCGGGTTAAAATTCTCCAGTGAAAAAAAAATCAACCGACATTGGACGGAGAATGTATTAAGACATATAGTGTGAATAGATGAAATTCATGTATTTGCCCTGCGGTTGGAAACTAATTTTCGGTGCGCGATTCTAGCCACCTTAGCAGTAGCGAGAAGGAAAAAATTGAACGAGGAAGCTTAATTAAAAAAGGGAATTCTATGGAAATACATTCGAACTGGGCACCCTGGCTTCTATCATACGTCCGGTTAATTATCGTCTTGCAAAATACTCCTTTTTTAACACTGGTATTTGAGGTAAATGCGGCTTTTCTCATGTTTAGAACAGCATTCCTTTTTCGCTCTTTAAATAGAAGAACGACAGAGCCGCCATTTAGCGTGCTGCGTTCAATTACCGTTTTACGACATTTCCAGCCTCCCTACGAGGAAAAAATCCCAATCTTTTCAAATATTGAAAATTAAGTGCTTATTAACATGGAAGTTCGGATAAGTTTTCGTTTAAATGGTTCCACATGAAGGCTCTAGTCATTTCAGATAAGTTTTGCTAAGGTCATTAAAGAGGCTTAAAGGAAAAAAAAACAGATAAAAGAAACAACGGATATTTATTTTTTCTATAAGTCAACGGTTGAACTAAGGTGACAGCCGAAGTCGATAAGCACAGGAAACCCAGACAACATCTGTTGCCGGGAGAGATAGAGAGAATCTCGGGCCACATAACTTTGGCTAATTGACATGTTTTAATTGCTCGTGTGTTTGTTTTTCAGATAAACTTGGAATCCATCCACTTGACAGGGTGATCGGACGTCTCAGCGGACGTCTCAGAGAAAACCGTGAGGTCCATCCGTCAAAAGCTTGAAAAGATTGAGATAGGTGCCGAAACGGAAAATGGCAAGATATACAACTTTCGTAGCAATTGCTCTGAGCGTGCACTGTTTAGTTTGCATTCTGCATTTTTCAGGTAAGTGAAAACAAGTTCTTAAGTTTCGATTCCTCAGCGGATCTCGCATTACAACGTAGAGAAATTGGCATTTTCGCTGAATGGTTTTGGTTGACTTCACCTTAGACAAAATCTATCTAACAATTATTGGCATGAGGATGAAAGCTACAGGTTAAACGAGCAAGTCTTTTAAGACAGCAGCATTTGATCCATTCGTCAGATTCATTTGGATTGAACATATCCTCTGACATCAAGGTGTTGGAATCATCAAAAAAAAATTAATTTTCAAGGATTGGGAATAACCTCCTTGCGTCCTAAAAGGATATTTTGAAATAATGATATTTTAGGCGAGGCTTAGGTGAGATTAGCGTTGCGCAAAAGCTCATGTTGTCCCAAAGAAAAAAGGAAAAAAACATTCTTACAACTGGAGAATGAAAGCACTACAATGTCGTTTCCAAAGTAAAATTCGAGTAGTCTTTTGCCTCTATCCGTTTCATATGACCCTATATGACCCACTACCTAAAAAAAGCATTCTTACAAAATTAACTGGGATATGAAAGCACTACAACGTCGTTTCCAAAGATTAAAAATAATGTGTGAAATGAATTATTATATATGCTACAGGTGAAACTGTGAAGTTATATCTGAAATACTTCATATATAACTTCACATTCATTCCTCACGGGCTCATTAAGAAGCCACAATTGACCAACTCTCAACGTCAGTGGCTTCATAGCTCAGTTGGCTGGAGCGTCGCACCGGTATCGTGAGGTCACTGGTTCAAACCCCGTTGCAGTCCTGAAATCTTTCAGGCTTCTATCTGCTCTATGCTTTAAGTAACTGCGAGGATCATAGCTTACTTGTTTTCACATCAACAGTTCAAATATGAAATACTTCTTATTGTTTGTACTGTTAGATTTGTTCTCCAATCTCAAACACCGTGTTTGGAGGCGCGCGGAATCGCTTAGGAAAAAAATGAGAGAGAGAAAATATATATTACCTGAAAAAGCACCTTACCACCGAATCGTTATCTCTTTTGCTAATGGTCCTCCCCGTAATTTAATCGTCCTCCTCTCCGCCTTGTGACTTTTTCTTTTTTCCGCTTTATTTAACATTCGCATTATGGTAGAGGCGCAGCGAGACGAAGAAGGGTTTTGTTACATGAAAATCCGCAAAAAAACCGGAGAATGCAAGGCAAGGATGAGACTCAAGCAGGGAAAAGGGGACTGTTGCTCAAATGGAGGAGCTGGTTGGAGTTTAACAAAAAGAGGGAGAGATAGATGCGAGCCTTGCAAATCATTGTTTTCAGGTATGTTTTATTTTATAAGAGAGCTAGTAAATTCAATTAGTGCGAGCGTGCCAGTTATAAGCTTGTTCAGGACACAGTCGACTTCGTCGAGACTGTCAAAAAGCACGTGCGTGGGCGGTACTCGCCTCGCCTCGCGTCTCCTCTAAGTCTCGTGCGTGTGTGCGTGTGTGCGTGTGTATCTCGCAGGCACTTCAATCAATCTCTCTCTAAGTTGAAGACTACTCGCAGTCGATTGACGTCACGGTTAAGGACCAGAACCTATTTGTAAGCAATTCAGGTCCTCCAACGAAAAAAAATTGTTCTAAAGGAGTTGGAAGCCCTTGAAAATGAAATGGGCAAAACTCCATATTCATACTGACACAATGGCAACCGCGAATTTCTTCAATTTCCCTTAAGTTCCTGACGCCACGTTGTTTTTCGACCGGTTTCCTTTTTACGGAAAAACCGCCGTCTTGTTGAATTGAGAAATTTAGTCCTCAATGTAACAACACGGCAGGCAAAGTAATTACCTCGCCGTGAACTGCATACAAATTTGCTCGTATTAGCTGTCCTCGATATCGAGTGTCCGCCGTGTGTATTTTGCAGAATCAAGAGATATTGAAAGGTCCTTCATTTTCTCTTGGCAGAATGCAGAATACAGAATACTCGCTCACACCTCTGAAACTTAAAATGGATGAGAAATCGTACGTTCAGGCCAAACCCAAACCACAGACATCGTGTACATACATGATAATTGGTTCATCCACGAATCCATCGAGATAGATGCAAATAGGGGTCGGCAAAACGCTAAAGTAAATTTAATTCACTCTGCAATTTTCGAGCAAAGTCGTTTTGTCCTTTATAACAACGAAGACACTTTCAATGACCATGACAGTTTTAAATAAACGCTTCACTTCCGTCTGCTATTCTTAACTACAAGGAAATTACGAAATTACGAAACCTGTGAATACATCAAAGCTGCTTTCATCTCTGCAGAACTTGCAACTTTCACGTTCCTCCAGTGCAACATTTTTCGCAGACTTGACTCTCGAAAGCGGAGACCTTGTGAAAACGAATTCTTCCAAAACCTGAATTTTCTTCCGGTTACTACAATCCGTCTTACATTAATGCAAGGTTTTTCACCATGTTGGTCGTTCGTCGCTGCTGCATGGGAAATCGCTGGCCTTTTTCGTTAAGTAAAGGAACGCCTTTGAAGTAGAGGATTAACTTGAAGATTTACTGTTTTATAATACAGTTGTCGTTTAACCGCAAATGAGGTAATTTCACGTTGTTGTTTTTTTGCCGAAGACGGCAAATCATTATTCTTAAGTGTGTGCTGCTTAGTTTTCCTCAATCAATCAGTCAATCAATCAATCAATCATGATCAAATTCCTAATTTGACATAGTCATTGCTGTGGCCGACATTGGGTCGTTTAAGAAATGACGACTGCAACGGCAACGACAACGTCAAAAATCAATGATTTGATTGATATAATGAAGAAAAATAATCGTGCTGCACGTGCGGCACGCTTTTTCGTGCAATGTTTTGACGTAGTCTGCCAAACAACGACGTGAAATATTCATTTTTGAGGTTCTGACGACAGCGCGAACCCGCAGCAGTAAATCTTTTATTCTTTGCCTTTGCATGGGAACCATTCGTGACAGGCAATCGAAAGTACACTTCGCCCATTTTTACATCGTGACCAACCAGGAATAATAGGAATAATCGCAAAACACTTAAATAATCCAACGCACAATTCTATTACATCGTGACTTTTTCGTTGCAGCAGCCGTTGTAGCGTCTTAAACTCCCTATTTTTTAAGTTCCCTGATTGTGACTCCCACGGACACGAGGGCGTCACAAATCTTTACATTAGGGAATTTTAGCAACGACGACGGAG
>BLAZ01000323.1:127988-129359 GCA_014633955.1 Acropora tenuis | reverse complement strand
GGTTGCATACTGGGTGAAGTGGTCAGCGGCTTGATGTTAAGTTCAAGATGGCGGTAAATTCGTAGACTGGGACAATGGGAGAGCTGGCAAGCTCAAAATATATATAGGTATGTGTATCTAAACGATTCACCATGTTTCTAAAGTATTTTATTTGGCCAATACATGATTTTTAGGGGTACTCCATTTTAGGTACTCCATAGGGTATTCCATGGAGTAAGGCTCTTCATTTTGTCATCTCCCCTTCACAATGGCGAAGGGCTTAAGCTCGAAACATCAACTTCGCTTTCCTTTTACAGTGGAAATTAGACCCTTGTCAATTTGTTTGAAGCCAATTTTTCTTTACATTTGGGCTGGTTTATTGACGAAATGAGCCATTACTCAATGTCTTATTTTTCATTTTTTTTACAGCATACCCAGACGGCAGAATTGAAGAAGTAAACCTAAGACATTGTAATACTTCACAGGGGAAAACGAAGATCGTGAGGACCCACAGGTAAGTGGACTGTAAAGGCGATCGAAGGGATCCTGTAACACTCCCAGACCTCTATTTTCACTGTT
The DNA here is from genome assembly GCA_014633955.1 of Acropora tenuis. NCBI lineage: Eukaryota > Metazoa > Cnidaria > Anthozoa > Scleractinia > Acroporidae > Acropora > Acropora tenuis. Next base: position 128,801 of record BLAZ01000323.1, on the reverse strand, counting down.
TTATGAATTGTTGTCTCTATTGTCAACAGGGTAACTGGGTTAGGGTTTTTTTTTGCATTGTATCACCAATTCAAAGGATAAAGGACCGCTCAATGGCGTTTTCTTTCACTGTAGGTTATGGGACTTTCTGGAAGTTCTTGAAGACGAAAGGACGGCAACCGAATATACCATAATTGTTTTAGAAGATACCGATGACACAGACTCGGATTGAAGAAAGAGTGATTCGTGGAAATAGACGACGTAATAAAACTTTTGGATTCAACGTGCACGTCCAACTGCTATCCTCGTGGACATTCTCCAGTAGAAACTGAACAAAAACAAAAACAAAAATATAAAACCAAGAAGGTGCAAGTTGGAAGATCAAAGGGTTCTTTGTGGGTTCAATTTTCTAGTGTTAGAAATTAATGCGAGGGAAGTTGTTACCCCACAAAGTGAAGGCCCTCTGCCAAAAAGTTCCAAGTTTCAGTCACATCTTCTCAAATTCATTAGTAACTCATTATGCATAACAAAGGAAATCACTACCATGAAAGAGGTTTGGATATGAGATCCTAATTATTATAAAATTCGGTGAGCTTTTGCTTTGAATTTCTCTAATAATTATTACTGCTTTGAGAAGCTACATCAAACACAGTAAAAGAGTGTTTCATCAGATTTCCAAACACATCGAAGTTGGTTAAAAAAAAAACTCGGCTACGCCTCGTTTTTTCAATCCTCTATGTGTTTGGAAATGCTGATCAAACACTCTTCCTCGTTTTTGATATATTAATTCAAAGTTAAATCCCGCTAGTTTGCAATGCGTTTTTTTTCTTGATT
>BLAZ01000323.1:107988-112988 GCA_014633955.1 Acropora tenuis | reverse complement strand
CCACACAAGCTGCTCATATTCCCCAAGATCTGATGAGTTAGAGGAAAAAGCTGTAGTCAGTGTTCTCTAACAATAAAATGGTATTCAGAAAGAAACTGGCATTAAACTGTTAATTTGTTGAACAAATGATAATAAAAGTGACGACAATTAATGTCTTCACTTTTATTATTATCAGAGAAAAATCAAGGAGATGTCAATATCACAGAACTCTCCCTTTTTATCAGCACAACAGGTAGAAGAGTTTTTCTCAAATCGGTAGCGCACTTGTTAGCATCAGTGCTTTAAGTCTGCTCAGTGTATTGATATGGAAAGGACATTTGCCTCATTTCAGTTTATTTCATGCAGATGGTTTTCCTCTTACTTCTTTAGGAATACAAGGATCAGAATGATTTTGGTAAAACAAATGTAAATGATTTTTTTCTTTCATCAGCTGAATTTTCAACAATTCCAGACTATTAAGTTTAAGCAGTAATAAGACTTGGTAATGCTAGAGGTGGTAAATTTTACTGGTTACTACAAGAAAACGAGAGTACTGATGTGATGGCATATTTCAAATGTCATTCACTAAAGTATTTTAATCACAGTATATTAAATTGTTCACAGCACCTTGACCAATGTCAGCAAATGCAAACTGTCCGTCATATCCAGAAAAATAAGCTGAAAGGGATTCAAATAAACAATATTATAAGTAACTGTTTAAACAAACAATGATAGCATATTCTTTTAATTTTTGTTACGAACAACCACTACTAGTAGCTACAGTACCAAGATTGACAAGCATATATAGTAGAAATACAAGAGATTTTTATCAACAAATACTGTATATAATTAGGACTCATTTCTGTGTCTTCATTAGCCACATGAATCTTTCTGTTTTACCTGTTAGTGCAAACATCAGTTTTCCTAATGGGGGATGAAAATCGAAGAAGAATTTATTCTGCATGAAGAAGTTTGTAAACTGGCCAAAATGCACTTCATCGAATCTGCGAAGTAAGAGAAGAGATTCATACAAAATATTGCATACCAGCTTTGAAACACTAGCACAGTGAAATGATGTTACCGTAATCGTAAAGCTGTGTTCTATAAGAATCAACTATCTTGGGTTGGTTAAAATGGTCAAGTTCTTTTAACTAGATAAACAATAGAAAAACAGTAGATAAACAATTTTGTCAGGTAATAGTTTTTAAACTAGGTAGGTTTGAATAATTTCTTTAACCAGGTAATTGTGGCTAGATGTAATTGGGGGGGATGGTAACCCCATACCAAAGTGGCCAGCAGCCTTTTCCTGATGCATATGAAATCTGTGGGTTGTTCCTTGCCTAAGGGCTTTAAGATGATCCTTGCATGTCCTTTTTTACTGCCTGAATTTAGCAAATCTTTGGGAATTACAATTCCCAACACTTCACACCCTTTCACTTTCTGGTATTGGTAAGAGTATGGTCAGGTAAGTATGTTTCACTTAAGCAGTAAGACAGTGCCAGTGGTTGCATGCAGGGGTTGTTCTCGCTCAAAGAGTGGTCATGGATACCTCCCTGCCAAACCTGAATTTGCTCAGGCTACATATATTAGCTAAAAACCTTTCCCAAGTTCATCCATCCACGATTAACTCCAAGAGTTTAAAACCAGACACATTTTTTCACATTTTAACCAACTTACGCTCCCAATCAATAGTTGATTCCAGTGTTATCTCTAAGTATAACACCTGTACACATGAAACATCTGAGTTTTACCAAAACTAACACTTACCCTCATGCATAGCCTTAACCACAAAGCTAAACTTAATATATCACTGAAAAGGTCTATATAATTAATCAGATAATTATTATTCCATACAAAAATTTGATTAAAAAGAAAGAAAGGGACAAAAACATCCAGTTAATTGTTACATCAAAATTGAGGTGAAAAAAATACCTACAATAAAAACAATTTATTTCAGCCTGATGCTTACATGACATGTTTTGGGGTTGTAAGTCTCCACATTCTTGTACCAAATGACAGACCTACTAAAATCAACCAGATGAAATTCAGCTCCACATTCATGGTGAGAGGTGGAATATCACTGCTTCTTGGCTGTTGGTCTGAGTATTTTTTATCCACTTTCTGCAAATGTATATCCTAAAAAGAATCATACCAGTCAAATTTAATCTGTTAAATTACACACCAGTATATCCAAAACAATGTCATGAAAAAATATCACAGCTATTTATTGAAACTATACACAAACTTAGTTTAGTTGTACCAGAAAGTTTTGATATAAGTTCCTTAAACTTATAGCATTATTGATGGCGCACTGACATACATACATAACCCTTAAAAATAACGTTAACACTAATGTATAAGCCAACCCTTTTTTGGTCAGATTTTGTGCCTAAAATCAAAGGTACCACTTATATACGAGACCATCTCTTTTGGGAGTCAATGAATGCATGCTTTAGGATAGTGAGTCTGGCCCTTCAGTACTTCTATTAATCCACTCATTTCTGCTTTACTTGAGAAATTAAATTTGAATAATTTGAATATTAATTATTGGAATGTAATTATTATAATAATATTTTGATTCAAGTAAGCCATAATCATCGCAGTTGATCAACTGCGATGATCAAGTAAGCCATGATTAACTGCGATGATCATGGCTTACTTGATTTCAAATCCGCAGTTCAATGTATGAAACATTTCATATATCACTTCACAATATTTTGATTATTGATAAGGAATCTCCATTCCCTTGCAAAGTTGATTGCAATGTGGTCTGCAACTGGTAAATTCGACAGAGATCTTGCACCATGTGGCAAATCACAAAAAACTCTCAAAGCAGGTGTCATTTTTGTTTTCTGCCCAATACTCTTATTATCGATTATGCAGCTGGTCCCTCCTGTTGACATAAGCCAACAGAAATTAGGCGGAGGACAAAAGCTCTCAATACCACAATAACAATTATTGTTCAAACGGTGGATTGTCAGTTGGTTAGCAGATAAGTCACTATCCGTTGATAACTACCGTCAAAAGCGATTATCCAGTTATCCAATGGATAGTGATTTATTCAATGGCCAATGAGTAGTGCCACCTTTTGAACAACTTGCGTCTTGTGGACCTTCGGGTGAAACACGTGAACAACTTTAATTTTGTTGTCGGTAGCTACATGTGACACATAAGTTTATAGGGCTTCAACATCTAAGGAGGCAACATTTCAAACCAGAGGAACTGTAAGAGCTATGAGTCTTTCATAAGTTCCAATCTTACATTACACAATATGCCCGCAAAACCTTCACAAAATGAATATCAATCGAATACGTGCAAGTTCTCATTCCAGAAAGTAAGATTATGAGGTCGGTTTAGAAAACGTGTTTAAAACGTTGTAATACCTCAAGACACATTTAAAACAACCGGAAATATGATGGAAAATTACAACAAACGACATGCACACTGTACTTGTCTGCGCGCCTAAACGCAGCTCAAATAATTTAAACTTGATTATTGACACTCACCTGCGCCAGACCATTTGCAGTTCTGCTTAATTCAGGTTTCTCATCTTGAGGATTATACTTTGCGTCGACGTCATCTGATCCTGCCAACTCATCCGACATTGTTTTAAATCGATTGCTATGGAAAACTAGTGGCTTTTTAGAAATGTTTGCATAAATCAAGACAGCTCCGTTGTCAAACACGTTCTTGGCTTGGTAGCCGCGTAATGTGGAACACTGGACGCCACCCTATGAAAGGACAAGGACTCGCGGTTTGAAAGTTCCGTCGAGTCAATCAATGAATTAATTATCTCATGAGCATATTTAAACCTCCTTCTTTCCTCTCGCTCTGTTTGTATGGTAGTATTCCTCAATAGCATTTATTTAAACTGTGGTTATTTGCAGCTAAGGAAAAATGTGTCGTTTTCAAAAATACAAAAGAATTTGAAAGGTATTGACGTAAACAGAGAGATTTCTCAATCAAAATGCTTGAAAAATCACTCTACAGTACAAAATATACTCCATTGACATAAGAATATACCTCTACTTCTCGGAGAGAAGCAGTGTTTTGTTTCAAAGGTGATTAGAGATGCTAACCAGACGAATAATTTTTAATGCAGAGGTGTGAAGTCATCCAAGACATTTTAATAGAGTCCTCATGATTATGCAACCGTATAACTTAGAAAAATTCAATTTCTGTACGATACAGAACACAAACTTACGTATCACGATATTCTAATATTGACTTTAACCTGAACACTAGAAAGTAATGAAATATTATACTATATACCAACACTTTTTTGGACAGGAAGCTAAAGTGCATCTTTCTCATACAAGATATTCAGGATAACGAAATTACCAAACTCTAAAACTCAGACAATAGCGATAAAATGATTATTGAAAGTGGTCACTGCCCAAGAAGTGACATAACCTTGATAACATTGGATTGTAAGGTTAAGTAAAACCCTGAAAAGGACTGTATTTGTTGTTCTAACGATTCAATAACCTAAGTAGAAGTCAGATTTAGACCATAACCATTCAGATTGTAACTGTGAAAAGTGATCAGACTTCATCACGGATGTTGGATATTTACTTTAACCTCTACATAGATTCACAAAGAAATGGATCATAATAGACACACACTTTCCAAAGTTCTAATGCTTACCTACAAAACTAGTTCGCCACGACCCTTCAACCCACGAAACAATATTATTATCATACACACACACATATATTTATCTGGAAAGTGTGGCCATTCTTTGATCACATGAAACAGAGCAGTGGCAATAAAATTAAAGATGAATATCTACTGAAGTCCTGAACTGTTTTACATACATAGAGATATTTCTCAACCTAACGTTAAATCATTATTTGTTCACCACCATGAGGTACATTGCTTGATGAATGACAAATAATAACATCATTATTTTGAAAATATACCTCAACAAATATTATACTGAAATGCTGATCTGTTGAAGTGGCACAAGATTTTTTCAATGAAAAATTATTAAATAAGACTTAAATAAGAATATGCATGTA